>OZ038391.1:3147795-3305295 GCA_964036045.1 Eutreptiella sp. 'Long Island Sound 2002' | reverse complement strand
AGTGCACAATGGACAACGGGCAATGTACTTCCATAGTGGAAGTCGGGGAGGCATTTTTGGCTCTCTCATTTGGAGGTCACATGACCAGGTGTGGTCGCCAACATCCATGATCATAGTGCTATATCCAAGTGTTGAGCAAATATGCAACATTCCCCTTGCCACCTCATAGGGAACGTTGGTATTCATGTTGTTTGATGGTAAATTCTACGTAAAGGTTTTCATGACACCTTTGTTGAGTTCTTGTGTTTGCTGAGTCATAAAGGTCTAATTTTTGGCATGACAGGCATATGAAATGTGTTGCCACTAATGTGTTTTAGTGTTTACTTGCGCACTATTGCTTGTGTGGTGTTGCAATGGTGTCCCATTAGAAGCTGTGGAAGGTGCAAGCAACGGTGGTTGCGGCATGTCTCTCGAATTTGGCATGAAAAGCCACTTGATTGTGTTGTAGTAGTATGTCTTTTTCTGCTTTTTTGCGTATCAATATCACGACATGCATGGTATGCGATCAAAAGTTGCAGTTGTCCCTCGAGCAGTTGCCAGCTTTACTTTGCTTATTCCGTGGTATGCCAAGCATTGTCATGAGCTGACCAAGTGTCATCCCTCTGCAACCTTTTCCGTTTTCTCAAAGGGTGGCTTTTTAGCATGGATATGTTGTTGGTATTGGTGCTATATTGGTGCATGCTGACCAATGCTGAAGGTGCATTGGAGCGGCCCATGCACCCTGAGCAGGCCGAGTTATGGGGCGGTGGTTGGGGCACTCCTGGATTATGGCCAGGCCGTGGACCATGGGGCTTTGGCATCTTCAGCAGGGGTTGGATCCGACCTTTTGGCAATTTCGTCCCTGGAAACACTGATGGAGGATTCGCAAATGGTATCTCAAGCAACGTTGGAAGCAACGACAATGGAATATATGGAGAGCGACTTTCAGAGGTGGAGCGGAATATGAATCCACAACAAAGATGGGGCGGATGGAACCCATGGGGACGATGTGGACCGTTTGGAGGAGGGTGCTTTGGGCCCCGTGCCGTGACAACCGTCAGTGGAAGTTTTGGACCATTGCATCAGACCCCAAACACACCAAACACACCCAACACGCCCAACACCCCAAGCGTTGGACGGGCCTTTGTCGCCGAGGAGTTGAATGATGACACGGACCATGTTGAGGTGCTTGTGCTACGTTACGCAAGACATCATCTTCCATTTGGTCATATGCATATGGCTTTAACCTCCGTGTACGCTTGTTGCAGATAGCCCCTTGCCAAAACCCCCCACCCCCTAGTAGCAGGGGAGAGGGATAGTTAGGGTAGGGAGGAAGAGGAAGGTCATAGGGTGGTGAGAAGTTGATGGGCACCACTTCCTATGGAGGGGAAGGGTCCATGGGTAGGGCAGCAAATGGCGATCGGCTAGTAGGCGCTAGCTGCAGACGAGAACAACACACCTGGCGTCATGCCAAACCCCAAAGGAATACTGCGCGCGAAGACTTGGAGGCTAAAGGTTGTTGTGTGCCCCCGTTAGGGAAACGACCCCGCAAGTGGCCGTCCCAGGGCCCACCAGCCGCCGTTGGGGAGAGGTACCTCACCGCCGGCTTGGGATGGCCGCTTGGACGCACCTGGCCAACGGCGAAGGCATGTGCTCTCCTCTGTGTGGACTCGACGCAGAGAAGTGAAACAGGGCAAGTCCGGGGGCTCCGTTGGCACAACCGACCAAGGGAAAGGGAAGGGAAGGAGTGTGGTGAGGCCGATGGGCACCGCGGCCTACGGAGGGAAAGGCCAAGGGACAGGAAAGAGCAGGGGAAAGGGACATTTGGGGTCGGGAGGAAGAGGAAGGTCACAAGGTGGTGAGAGGCCGATGGGCACCACCGCCTATGGAGGGAAATGGTCCATGGGAAGGGCAGCGAATTGCGATCGGCCAGTAGGAGCCGCCAGCTGCAGACGAGATCATCACACCATGCCGTCATGCGCAAAACCCCGCTTTTTCAGCTAGCTTGCGATTGGCTAGGGGGCGCCGCCGGCTGCAAACGAGAACGACACACCATGGCGTCATGCCAAAAACACCCCCTTTTCAACCACATGCGGGGCACTTTGTTGTTTCTCACATGGAGGGGTGATGATTACCACAAATTCAAGTTCTGTGCCACACACCGTGTGCTCTGGGATGTTCACTCGGTGCATGTCCTACCGTGCATACCAGATCAAGAATTTCAAGATTGTTGACCACACAATTATAGGGCCTCAACTCACACTCAAAGTTATTGATGGTCAAGGCAAGCAGCGGAGAGTTGCGCGACAATGCTTTGCTGTTGTACCTGTCCTCTATGTTTTTGTGCCCACCAAATGAGAAATAGTGTCCTGCTCACCCACCCCCTCCCAAAATCTTGTGCCCTCTTCACCCCGGTTTGCGAGGAGGATCGTGAATGTGTTGGGGGCACGCCTTGCCACCGGGGTTAAATAGAAATGGTGGGCCAACATACCAGCTTGCTCGATCTTTAGCGGTGGTGAGAACTTGAAAGACATTGCGAATCGCAAGAAAAATAACCACATCTTCGGTTTTCCTCAATGCCCTCCAGTAGTGGTTTCATTGGTGATGTACGATGGTCACTACGAACAGTTGGAAAGAGCATGGCTATCTTTGGAAATCCAACCCAAAATGAGGAGGGTGCCATGCTCAACAAACGAAATGAGACATTTTCTGAGGTTGCGTGGGTTGTATTCAAGTTTTTTGTGGCATAATGTTGCCTTGTTGAGTTGTGCGCCGGGGGATTTTTATGTGCTTTATGCGCATGTTGATTGCATATGGACATCCACACGACGTGTGTTGAATCGCCGTAGGATGACAAAGAACAACATTGAAACATAGTGAAGAGGCAATAAATAGATTTCTCGCTTGCCCACGACAGCGACAACCACATATATATGTTCCGTCTTGTCCACAACTATTTGGCTTCTCTACATCAGTGTCTTGGTGGCATGTGTGTGAGGGTTTCGGTGCACTGATGTTCGACGTTCTACAGGACCACTCGCGCCCCCAGCGCTTGGATGGGTAGGGAAACAACCACCAGAGACGGCACACACGTGCATGCAACTTGTACACATGGCATGCACTTGCATGCAACAGCACCCTTGGGGCATCATCTTGCCCCGGGGGAAACATGATGCATTTACCACGAGGAGGGTGAGCGCAAGAAAGGGTGGGTTGAACGCCCCCAAAACCAGGGGGCCGCCTTTACCGACAAACTAAAGTAGATTTCAGTTTTTGTGGTTGAATGTTTTATATGGCTGGTGTCTATTTTAGGCTATGCCTTTGGGCTTTTGTTGGTCTTTGTTGCTCCTGCTGTGTGGATTAATTCTCGTTGCCTCTCTCCTAGCTAGCTAGATGCTACTATCATTTGTGGTTTCATAGTAGCTTGATCAAGAAAAGCGGGGTAACCACGGTGTAGTTTGCTCTGATTTCTCCGCAATGTGCCCGCGATTATGATCAGCACAATGAAACCTTTCTATTGTGTTCTTCTTCTCTTTCCTCCCTTCTTGCCCCAACAAGCCTCAATGTTGCCTCCCATTAGCAGACCATTGCTCATTGGCATGTCCCTAATGAACGACATCCACCCCCTCAACCCCCACGTCTTTGAAATGCACTTGGCCTATCATGCACTTCCATGACATGGGCTCTTGCTCTATATTGTCCTAACTCGCTGACCCACGAACACCAATCAACGTGACCCCAAATTGCTCTATGCACCTGTACTTTACAGAGCCGAAAGGCCCCTTTGGGTTACAATGTTCTTGTGTGTTGTTCGCTGCTGCTTGCGCTGCTTTGACTTGGGGCTGTGGCTGTAGCATTGCAGACCCTGAGCAACAACAAGGGCTCCCCGTTTGTACCCACTGATGAGTGACCTTTCCCGGGAAGCCACCCCATTTACGTGACTACCCACGGCTGAACGTTAGTATGTGCCTAGCGAAGCACGCCTGCAAGTGGACATGCTTGATTGAAGGTTCGAATTGACATCCCAAGTCCTAAAAGAGGAAGTGTTGCAAGACATAACCAGGGTTGGTACGTGCCTGGATATGACCCTGCGTGCGACGTCCTAGTGCCACAGGGAGGGTACATGGTCGTGGGGATTGATGTTGTGTGGTGATGAAGGGCTTGTGGTTTTGCTGTTAAGGCATTTTGATCCATTTTTTTTTGTTCTCATAGGAGACACAATTCGAGGATCTTGAATCTGCAACACGATCTATGGATCCACAACAAGAGGAGCAGGATGATCTTGAGGGTATTACAAGTTCTATTCCCTCCATGACCCCAAGGCGGTCCACAAGGATTGCAATTGGCCCAATATCCACCAATGCATATGGCCTCTTTGGCCCTGGGCCGTATGGAGTGTTTGGACCTGGTGGCTTTGGAGGGCCGGGCTTGCGTGCAGGCTGGTTCCCGGTAAGGAGTCTTGCACGGGGTGTGGGTGTCCCACCAAACTTTAGAGTTTTTGGGCCGCAATTCGGTCAAAGGTTTGGGTTCCCCTTTGAGGGATTTGGCCCACTATTTGGGTCAAGCTTTGGACGGCGTTATCGTGCATTGCACCGCAGTTTCCGTCTCCTACCGTGATGCCCATCCGAAGTGCACAAATTGTTTCTCCATGTATGTGCATGGTGTGGGTGCTCTCCGCTAGAATCATTTTATCCTCTTTTTTTGCACCACCTTGCATCTCAGAGCTAATCTGCATGCCCCTACACGTTTATGGACCCAAATTGGTTCACTATGGTGCTTTGGTTTCGTTGCCCACCCCAAGCACACGGCAAGATGACCACTCTGTTTGCCAGTTTGTATGTGCTACGACAATGATTGCAAGTAGTCTACAACGTGGTGTGGAGTGTATGGGGATGTGGGAGGCGACTTTGTCTTGCACCACTGTCCCTACAGCATGACATGGCAAAAAATACAAGTCCTTATATTTTTGCATGCAATGAATACACCTTTTGAGGCAATGTCTTCGTTTTATGGGTCTATTGTGTTCGAATGCACGTTAGGTGTCACTCCATTACCACTCCACGTCCCCATGCTCATGCTCCCACTTGTGTCATAATGTGATAGCTGTGCATTTTGTAGCTACGATGTGAAGATGCCACATGTGCGCATCATGCTTCCTCCATGCAGAACCACTTTTACATTCAACGTTGCCCTTTGCCCGTGAATGGTCACCCCGGAAAGCTCGAGTGTAATTGGTGTGAGGTCGATTGGTAGTGCTAGCCCCAAAACAACAATCCACTGGGAGAGTCCCCTGCATGCCAAACCCTCTCCAACTTCATTGGCATGTTGTACATCCGTGTTGGCTTGCGATGACACCCGCAAAAGCCCCCCCCCCCCCCCTCCCTTTTTTCGAACTTGGTGCCACACATGTAGTAGGTTCTAGCACTGCCGAGCCATGATAAAATGGCATACAATGACACCCGAGCTTGCGTGTGCTTGCATTTATTTCGTGAAGCTACGCATAGTTGCCTCATATTGGTTGCATGTAATATGGTCCTCTCCTTATGTTGAATGTTGCTCTTTTCGGCATGTACCAACCGAAATCCAAAGGCACCTAAACCATCAACAAACAAGTAGGTAATTGTATGCGTCACGTTTGTTGTTGACATCAACGAAGCCTCAAACCGGCAGTCTGTCTTGTTGGTTGCAAGCGTGCATTGTAGAAAATGCAGCACAACCGCGTTGAGAATGTTATGCGGATTGCCATGCACAGATATTTTGTACCATGTCATTGTGTGCATTTGGGGCTTGTGACCCTCTTGCCAAACCCCCCCCCTTTTGCACGTTTGATCTTGTGCGGCGTTGATCCCAACATGAGGAACCATTGGGGAGCCTTGAAAACCTTGTGATATGCCTTGTTTGCATAATGCACACAACTTCTCGTTGCTATGATCACATTGTTTGAGTTTGACTGTCTTGTGGTTCCTTGCTCAGTGATGGAATGCACCAAGTTTGATTCCTAAATGTGTACACGTATTGTTGCTTGCCTTCGAGGGTGTTTTTTTTGAGGGGCTGTGCAAGGGTGGTGGTGTGGGTGTGTATTGAATTGTGAAACTGCAAATGTAGTTTTCTCCACCACATTCAACTAGGTAGCACCACCCTGTTTTGCAAGCCGTTTTGTGGAATGGGCACCTCCTACCACCTGTGTCCATACCTTTCTTGGAATGGTTTTGGTTGGTTGTGGGGTCGTTCGCCATTGTGTTCCACGGCCAAACCATGTTCCATGGGGTAGGATGGGGTGGTCTCTCATGGGTTGCCCAGCCTAGGCGGACCAACACTACAAGAATTGTATTGGTACGGTGCGGTTGTATCCCATGGACTATGTGTCCAACAAGCATAGGCGGACCAAAATAGGGAGAGCTGCTCAAATATATGGGGCTACATTCGCCGTCGGGCCATTTGGGAACAAATGCTTTTTGTTCCAAGGTCCTAGGAAATGCTGCAATGGTCAAGTGGAAGGATATGGCTGGTACTTGCAGTTGCGTTCTAAACCGCCGTACACTTAGTGCTTTACACTTACACTCCACAGAGCTCTTGATTACACAAGAGTGTATGTGTATGCGGGTCCCTAGTGTTTCGATTGTGCAAGCCATAAATGGCAAGGGTGTTTGCTTTTTATCTTGGATACAATCGCTCGACAATATATCTAGTTTCCGAGTTGCATGACCATGTGTAGCCCCACATTGTGACCAACATGGACACAATCGCTGGACAATGTATCTAGTTTCCGAGTTGCAAAACCATGTGTAGCCCCACATTGTGACCAACATTCCAGTTTGTGGCCTCAATGCACTAGGGAATATGTAGCCAAGATATGAGTTGTGGCCCTAACATGGGAGATGACGCAACACTCCACTTTGCCAGCTTAGTTGGGGATATGTAGTCCCCACTCTAGTTTTGTGACCCCAATTGGGCAACGGATGCATGGGTGACGGTTGTCATCGCACGGGAGTTTCCAAAAGTCCACTTTATATCCTTGATATGGCACGGGGGGCATACACAGCAATCAAATTTCTGGCCGTAATATGGCATAATGATAATAATAATCTTCTTAGTTGATACCCCACAAGCCCCGATATGACAACGGATATATTGCTAACAACATTAGTTTGTGGTTTTTGAGTTTTTTGTTGGTTTGTGATACTTTTCTTTGGGGTATAGATATCATGTTTCACTCGGATATTTCTTGTTGTTTCTGGTTTTGCCACACAAGGGTGGCACACTCACCGCCACACCAAAATTAGTCATGTTAAAATTCATTATACTAAGATGTGCCATTGCACAAAGTTTGTTTTGACATTTTTCTTCAAGTTGTCTTTGGATTGCATGATGCCCATGGGTATGATGCACTCCTTTTTTGCCACCCTCCGTTCCTGGCTTTGCTCGGAGATTGGTGGCTGTTGCTTGGCAAATTATATAGCAACCACAAATGCACTCCATTGTTGGCAATTGTTTTAACTTTGCTCCGAGGTTGGCAACCACCGGAGGTCTAGTCTCGGTAGTCTCAGTCTCGGTGGTTTTAATGGCAACAATAGGCTCCCAATTGTTGTCGTATATCATGCGCTTTAACTTGCTATTCAACGTTATGAAGTTAGCAGTTGGAGTCTTGTTGCGGTGGGTTCAATGGTATCACTATGCTCCCCAACTCTTGTTGCATGTCACGGTGCGATTTGTGACGCGTGCCTTCATTTGCTACGCACACTATGGTTTTTTTTCAACATGCATGCCCATTTTTGGAGATTTGTCACAGTGTTGTAGAACACCAACACAACGGGGCCACCGCTGCTGCGAAACCAAATCGAGATGTCTGTTTGGGATGATTCGAGTGTGGGGACATATTTGGATTGGGATGGAATGTGGAGTGTCCAATTTTTCTTTGCCATTGTTTTTGATGTAATACGATGTGGTGATTGCTCGAAGTTTCTATTGATATTATTTCTCGCAATCGGGGCCTACCACACACATTGGTATCATTCACTCCCCCCTTTGCCATTCTGCCATTCTGGTGTGTTCGCTTTGCGGCTGGTGGCCATGGGCATGTCACCACCTTTGCGTGTGTTTGCCAAAAGAAGGCTACCGAACATGGGAGGGCTATGTGCAAGGGCAGCAGAGATAGATGCCCGGGTGACTTGGCCTGCCCCTACATCTCTAAACACACGCCAAAACCACCCCTAAAGACATGCGTTTAGCGGTTGGGGCTGTGTCACTCACTTTGGCTTCATGAGTGCGCCCCCAAACTCTCGTTGCACATTATTGCATGGGCTTGGTTTTGATCTGCACTTTGATTTGCATGTTCCGTATGCTCTTCCTTGCTTGCATGCCTATGATTGGATGTATGTCATAGTGGCATGAATCAAGGTAAGATGCTCATAGCCCTCTTCCATGATCAATTATGGGGTTGGTGGTGCGGTCAACATTCCCACAAATCAAGATAGATGTGTCAAGAAAAATTCGAAATCCACTACAATCCTGAATAAATTGAGGCATGCAAGTGTTCAAGTACATTATAGCATTCGTTTTTGTGCATGATGTGCATGATCTATTTCTCCTATCTATACCTATCTCCTATCTATCTATATCTATTTATCATGGGTTCTACACCATATGCATCTACAAAGGGCCCCCAAACAACAACATGCATTTGTCTTGTAGAGCGAGCAATTGCTCAATGATGTCATGGAAGGCAATTTTCCCAACTATTTTCTATTTTTTCCGCAAGCTAAAAGATAACTTCATTTCAAAGCCCTTTGTCATGCACACACCCAAAGCCCTTTGTCATCCACACACCCAATCTTTATTTCTTCGAGCAGAATTTTGTTTTCCAATCTCATCATGCGAAGAATAGCAATCTTTCTCTTTTTGATGTTTTCACACATTCGCAACGTGGTTGCGGCAGATTGTTACGGTGAATGGGGCCCTTGGGGTTCTTGTGAGCCCAAATGTGGTAACGGAGCAAAGAAGCGTCAGTACAAGGTCTTGCACCCCCGAGTGGGCCATGGGAAGGATTGCGACCATTACCACGGATATGAGGAGACAAAGCCTTGCCAGAACTACTACCCATGTTTCATGGACAAGAAGTGCTTGATAAAGCACTGGGACGCTGATCTCCATGAGTATCATTGTGCGACCGTGGATTCTCATTCCTCTGACGTTGCTCTGAAGCCATGCTCGGGCCTAGCGGGCCAGCTGTGGACCATTAAAGAGTTTGATAACCCGCACAAGGTATTGCATCAGCCCTTTGTCCGGTACTCTGCATCTTGGATGTAAGCCTCGGGAAGAAACCATTGCGGGTAGGGTGGTGTTAATACTCACTCACATGTGTTTGTGACGATTGCATGAGTGAGTGCAAGATAGCCCATGGTTGTATGTTTTGGTTGCATTGTCAAATGGTATTTGCGTTTTGGGATGACATTTTGCCGAGATTCCTACATGCAAGCATCTTTCAGCCGAAGGTTGGCAATTATTTTAATTGCTGGTGTTGTTGTAAGGGCAATGGAGTTCGCCGTCTAACTGAGTCCCAGAGGGCCGATGCAAAGCATGCTCGTCACCCTTGCACCATAACCAAGGTCGTGCGGGAGTTGGATGACGTTTAGACAGAGGGGTGGGTTGCCGTCTTCACTGAGGGCTTTGCCAAGCGGGTGCGGGGATGGAACCCAGCAGGCTTTGGATTCTGTTACGGGGATCAGCGCCCCAGCAATTTTTTCTGATTTTGTCCCTGTGGGTGAACCTCAGACGAACAAAAGGGCCAAGCGGGTGGGGGGACGGAACCAAGCAAGCTTTGGACTCTATGACGGGGATCACCACCCCAACAATTTTTCTGATTTTGTCCCGCTGGGTGAACCTCGGATGAACAACAGGGCAGAGCCAAGGGCAGAGGCAAGGGCTGTGCTGCATGTTTTGGTCCGAAAGAGGGTGGGTGCTCGAGTAGCCATTGCGCTAGATTTGGAGTATGCTTACGATGGTGTGACCAAACAAATCGTGCAATGGGAAAGGGACGCCTGGCACACAAGAGCACGGCCGATTGCCCATGCTGACCTCTGGACTCAGCTATTCGCCTGTATGCGGCTTCACCAAATTTCAGTTCGTTTCTTCTGGCTCCCCTCACACGTAGGAATTGATGGCAATGAAGGGGCACTTCTGGCTCCCCTCACACGTAGGAATTGATGGCAATGAAGGGGGAGACACCATGGCAGAGCAAATGTGCCTGCGGCACCCTTACAACGAGCTGCACCAGGCCAAGCGCCATCAGCTAGAAACTGACTTGCCTTGACAAGCTGCTGACTTGCCCTTTGAGTGCTCATTGGTGCATAGCGAGGGGGGGGGCTGTGGACGAAGGGGCCTCTGTGTCGTTGGTGGAAGGGGATGAGTGCAGGGCCGAGGACGGGGAAGAAGGCAGTGTGCATGAACCAAGGAGTGCAGGGGGTGAGGACAGCGGGGATTGCCTGACTGCATCCAAACACAATGCCTCGCATTCTGATGAGTATGAGTAGTTTCTTTCTCAGTGTTTGGATGAAGATGAGCCACGTCATAGGAAATGTCACACGGGGTAGGGACGCCCAATCTTACCCTAGCTTCCCAAGCAGCGCTTCGCTTGGGCGCTATCCATTAAGTACCAAGTGTGCCCTCTCCTTGATGTATGTTTCGGAGTCTCTGTACTGTTAGCTACATGCTTATGAATCTTGAGTGTGCGTAGCCGCATCTTGTGAGCGGCGGTACCCAGTTAGCCAAGTTTCCGTCTCTATGCCAGAAGTTTAATGGAGTTGTTTGCAAAAAAGCCACCGTTATTTGGGTTTTGTCCCTGAGAAAATTTTTTTTCGTGTTTGTTCCAAGAGCCGGTTGATATTACGCTAGAACAAGAATGCTACGCCATTGTCTCCAGAAAATCTTTTTCTCATGTTCAATTGAAGAACCAATTGATTTTGTAAACGAAAAGGAATGCCATGTCAATGGCATTTGCTTTTTTTGTTTTTAACGCCATGAAACCGTATCTTTGCACCATCCATCCATTCATTCATTATTTGCTTACGAGGCATCTATCAACTCGTCAAGGCATGTTGATCCCAAACACCACCGCATGCTTGGGCTCTTTGTGCATCCATGCTGTTTTCCATTTACACCAGTCTGCTGACCACTACGATGGGTACAATACAATCATCTCCGACATCCCCATCAGCAAGGGTGATGCGTGTATGCAGCCTATCCATGACTCGCTGACAGGAAAGGACAATTACAAGCGGAACGTGATAACATGGGCTTGTCGGCCTGAGACCAACGCTTATCAATTGTGGCAGGTTTGTGAAGATGTTTCAAGGGAGGTTCGCGCTCGTTGGGTGCAAAGAGGTCTGTGTGCATGTGTTTGGCCGTGTATGCCCGCATGATCACGTCTCATGTGTTTGGCCGTGTATGCCCGCATGATCACACCTAAGCTTCCCTCCTTGATGTCCATGGTCACATTTTCGGGCCATGCATCCTTTTTTTTTCTCTATTGAAACCTTTGCAGCATCCATTTCTTCTTTCATCGAGATCTTTTCAGTCCAAGACCAATTCGGTTTTTGTTTTGTGGGGCCTTGAGCGGTGGTCCGTTTGTTGCTACGCCATTCCCATGATGCACATTCTAGGTGTCCATGAGCCATCCAAGGCCAAAGTATCAGGGCTTCATCAAGAACCATGAGTTGGACCTATGTCTTGATTGGGAGGTAGACGAGAAGTACAAACACGGTGACTTCCATGGAATCAAGAATGTGGTGTCACGTCGTTGCCACGACAAGTCTGCAATGTGGGAGCTGGATTGCAACCAAGATTGCGTGTACGATGACTGGAGTGATTGGGGGGAATGCGATCAATTATGTGGAGGTGGTAAGAAGGTATGCCTTGCTATGCCAGCACGCGGAATGTAGTAGAAGTACCGTACTGGAGAATGCCATTCGTGTAGGTCCACATATGGATCCTAGGTTTAAGAGTGATATGCCAGCGATGACCTTAGTGTACCGTTGCCAAACTGTGTAGAATGGCTGTCACCGCCAGACCATAGCTTAGGCCTAGGGTTGTGATTAGGGACTTGTGCACTACATCGACTTCTTTGCACATTGCCTCCCTGTCACAACGAAAGGCGCCTATGGACATGTGCCACTGATGAGTTTTCTTTGTGCTGTCGCTCACTGACATGCTCCCTTGGGCATGCTCCCTTGGGCGTTAGCTCATTGCAGCAATCGTAAGGGGAATAGTGTAGCCCCAACCGTTGGAAGTGCAAGGACCAGAAGGAAAAGGGAAGAGGGTATCAAGCCAAAGACAAGTGTTGGACCGCGGAGATGGCACGTCCGAAGGAGACATCCTCAACACTAGCAATAATGCCATGAGGCTATGAATAGCACTCATATGCGAGGTGGCAATTCGGCCTTTTCGTCTCCTCGTCTTCTTGTCCTTTGGGAGGGAAAAGCAAATTCGACAATTCGACCTTGTCGAATTATATTAGAGAGAAGCATATAGATCGCATGTAATCTGTGGTATGAAAAGAAAGGGAAGTAGAGAGGGAAAGATAGGGTGAGAAGGAAGAGGAAGGACACTGAGTAGTAAGAGGCTAAGGACAGTGGGTAGTAAGTGGCTGATGGGCACCACCACCTACGGGGGGGTGGGGGTTTGAGGAGGAACAAGTGGAGGGACAGATCGCGGGTCCACAGTGATAGCTTAGTGACGACCTCGGTGTACTGCCGCCACACTGTGTAGACTTGTTGCCACCGCATGACCATAGCTTAGAGCCGCGGACATGATACACTAACGTGCTTTTCTTTGTGCTGTCATGCGCTGACGTGCTCTCCGTTGCCCTTCAGCTCACTGCGCAGCAACCCCAAGGGGTTTGAGGGCTCTGTTGGCACAACCGACCAAGGGAATGGAAAGGGAAGGAGTGGTGAGAGCCTGATTGGCACCACGACCTATGGAGGGAAAGGCCAAGGAAAGGGAAAGGCAAGGTCAGGGCAAGGAGGAAGAGGAAGGTGCAAGGGTGGTGAGAGGCCGATGGGCACCACCGCTTATGGAGGGAAAGGGTCCAAAGGAAGGGCAGGGAATTGCGATCGGCCAGTAGGCGCCGCCAGCTGCAGACGAGAACAACACACCAGGGCGTCATGCCAAAACCCCCAAAGCTGCATATTTTGCTCCTATGTTGAGGTGGTCCCGGGAGTCGCGCAACGAAGTGGGCGGCCAACGACGGCAAGTGGCCCACCCCACCTCTCCCGCTACATCCCACTTCCCCGTGCACCCACGCACACCCCACAACCCCCACCCGCGCAGCAAAGGCATGAAGGAGAGGGTAGGGGGTTTGTGTTGCGCTCGCCAAAGGATGGACTGAGCGCGGGAACTTGGAGGAGAAAGGTTGTTATGTGCCCCCGTCGGGGAAACGACCCCGCAAGTGGCCATCCGAGGGCCCACTAGCCGCCGTTGGGGAGAGGTACCTCACCGCCGGCTTGGACGCACCTGGCCAACGGCGAAGGCATTTGCCTTCCTCTGCGTGGACTCGACGCAGAGAAGTGAAACAGGGCAAGTCCGGGGGCTCCGTTGGCACAACCGACCAAGGGAAAGGGAAGGGAAGGAGTGTGGTGAGGGCGATGGGCACCACGGCCTACGGAGAGAAAGGCCAAGGGAAGTGAAAGGGGAGGGGAGAGGGAAGGTTAGGGCAGGGAGGAACAGGAAGGACAAAGGGTGGTGAGAAGCCGATGGGCACCACCGCCTACGGAGGGAAAGGGTCCAAGGGAAGGGCAGCGAATTGCGATCGGCCAGTAGGCGCCGCCAGCTGCAGACGAGATGATCACACCATGGCGTCATGCCAAAACCCCCAAAGGTGCATATTTTTGGCCCTGAAATTGTTGGTGCTCCATGGTACAGGCCCCAAAAGATTGTGTTCGTTTGTCATGTGGCGCTTCCTCTCCCAAGGGGCCCTGCACATTTCTTTGTAGGAGCGTCACCGCAAGTCCATTCTATATGGTTTTGAAAAGTGCCAAGACACTGTGGATTACCAAGACTGCAACACTTGGGCATGTGAAAAGGCGGAGAAGTGCATGATTCGTCCAACATTTGACCCCTACCACAAGAAGTGCTTGAGCTTTGCGCCAGGATTGTTCCAATTGGTTGCACGGCCATGTACAGGAGAGTCGAGCCAATTGTGGTCATACGACGGCACATACTTGACCTCTGATGTGTTGATCAACCACCAAGAGGTCTGCTTGACCGCACAACCAGGAGAAGCCTTGCAAGCATGGCCGTGCAATGGGGGCAAGGACAACAGCCAGAAGTTTGATCGCTATTTTGATACACTGGTCCTCTCCCTCATAAGCCTTGGTGTTGTGCTCTGCTTAAACCGTTAGGCTGCAACTATGCTATTGTGTTGTCATTCTGTTGCTGTCCCGGGCTTCTGTGGGATGTGGAATGAGGGTGAACATCGGATCATTGGTATGGGGCCGGGGTGGCACGGACGGGAGGTGGCAAAGCCAATGGCCGTGCCATTCCCTCAAGTACAGGGACAGATCGCGGGTCCACAGTGATAGCTTAGCGTTGACCTCCGTGTACCGCTGCCACACTGTGTAGAATGGTCGTCACCACATGACCATGGCTTAGGTGTAGGGTTGTGATCAGGGACATGTGCATTACATTCATCGCTTTACACACTGTCTCCCTATCATAGCGAAAGGCGCCTATGGACATGTTTCACTGACGAGCTTTTCTTTGTGCTGTCGCGTGCTGACGTGCTTGCTTTGCCCCTCAGCCACCCCGCGCAGCAATCCCAAGGGGTGGCACGCATACATTCTACCCTAGTGGAAACCAGCAATTAAGGGTTACGTGGCACACCTCCCAAAAATTTAGATCATTTAGGGACGTGCATGCGTGGTTCAATAAAGGAAGTTCTTCGCGACAAATGTGACGTGGTACCTTTAGAGTAGGGCGGAAGCATGTGATCCTTGTATGGTGTACCCTTCCCATTGGCCCCACCCCTTAATGCTTTGCTACCCATTGCTGCACCTTGTGGGCAGGCGGTCCAAGGGGTGTGTATGGCGCACAAACATTGTGTCCTCGTGTGGTGTCCCCCTCCTTGGGCCCAAACCGACACCAAAATGCAAAGGTCAAGGAAGGTAAACATGGCCATCGGGTGATAGATTTCACAAGTCCATTTGGTTACTACAAAAAGGGGTGGTCTTTCCACACAAAAAAGCACAAAAGACACCGCCCTAACTTCTCTTATTCTCATCATCGTTATTTGCATCTCATCAGGTTTCATACAATGAGGGACTATGTGTGTCCCTTGTTGGGGGTCTAGATTGGGATGTTCTCACACAAGATGCGATGCTCGATGTGTGTACTGGGGAGGATGGCCAAAATTGGGTGTTCGACTGTGTGGATGCAGATGTTTGTAGTGGGTACTGCCCAAGCAAGTGCAGTTGCAAATTGGACCATAAGAAGGAGCCGTATTGTGACTGCCCTGGAGACGATTGTGCTCACCTACGTTGTGAACATGGCGGTGAGCCTGTTTTTGATGGCAAAAAGTGCTATTGCCATTGTGCCCCGGGCTACTCGGGGTACCATTGCGAGGCATTGCATGAGTGCGAGTACACTGCATGGTCTGGTTGGACGATTTGCTCGGAGCTGTGCGGTGGGGTATGTTATGATTGCAGATGCAATGCTTTCCGTATTGTGATTGCTGTCATCTTGGTTGCAATGACTACACATTGTAGTTGTTTGTGATGTTATGGTTGTTGTAGAGCTGTGTGATGTAGTATGTTCACATTGCGGATGCAATACTCGCTGTATTGTGATTGTTGTCATCTTGTTTGCGATGTTTGCACATTGTACTTGGTCGTGATGTTGTGGTTGTTGTACATTGCCGGGGCGAAAGTGGGCGTGTTGGGGAATTGCAATTTTGGCTCTTTTCTTATCTTGTTGGTGTTGTTGTTTCTTATCTTGTTTTTAGGGGTTGCTAGCTGTTGAAATGAGTGTTAAGTGTTGTTACTTAAGTTTTTCAGATTAAATTGTGCTTACCCGCGCCACATGATACACTATGGTTGGCGTGCAATTTGGGGTTATGGTGGCCATGTGTGTATCATTGTGCAATGGTTTGATATCATGGTTGTGTAGGACAATGCATCACAAGAGTTCATGGCAAGGCTAGGGCCAAGTTGCAAGAAGCCAATGGGCGCTGCTAGCTTCATACAACAATTCACTCTGGCGTCATTAGGTGGATATTGGTGGATGCTTAGCAACCGATTGACACTTTGGTGTCATTAGGTGGATATTGGTGGATGCCTCATCACCGGTTGACAGTGCCAACCAAAAGGTGATTAGCAACTTCCTTTTTGTGGAGCCCTTTTTTGTTGCTATACTCTTGTGTGTGTGTGTGTCTGTGTGTGTTTTGGTATTGTGCAAACAATGATGACAGAACTCTTGGAATTAATATTTCATCACAACGTGTGTGTATGTTGTGAATGCTACACATTGATGTTATCAACCAGGCAAACAATATCGTCATCTAATCATGCATGATGGATGTGTGAGATTTTGATACACCGGACTCTGCATTCCCTTCAATGCACGTCTTTTTTGTTCGTAGGGCTCAACGTCACGTGTGCGCTCTGCCTTGGTGTACCCGGACCTTTGCTTGGACATCACTGACATAGCGGATTGTAATGTGCATCCTTGCACGATAATTGGTGGTGGTCCGATTGTACCAGGTCCCATTGGGCCAGGCGGTGGCGTAATCCCTGGGGGTGGTATTGGTGGGCAAGGTACCGTGTTTCCTGGAGGAGTTGGTGGCGCGGGTGGCATGGTGGGCGGCGGTGGTGCAACCCCTAACACTCCGAATACCCCAAATACTCCAAATACGAATGGGGGTACCGTACGTGGCGGTGGTGTGGGGGTCGCAGCAACGGCAACAACCGGAAGCATCGGGACAGCTTCAGCTTTCAGCGATTGTCAACTAAGTCCTTTGGACCGGCCCGGATCATGTTTAGCAATGCGGTCAACCAAAGGACGAGATTTGAGTTTGGAGCCTTGTGACGCGACTTCTGCTAATCAACTTTGGAGCTTTAATGGCAAGGATGCAGTCATGTGCCAAGGTGAGTGCCTTGATGTAGCGGTATGTGTTGTTCCTTTCCGTTCCTCAAAGGGGCAGGTTGTGGTTGGGCCCTGTGTGCATGCATCTGCAATATAGGCATTTTTTGTGTGATTGGGGTTGCCAAATCATCGTGACCTCTTGTGCGGGTGCCGTTGCAAAACGTCCATTGTCCGTAAGGGGTATCACTTGTTTGAGGTAGAGTGTGATGCCGTAGCAAGGGCATGGGGTGGCGAGGATAGCCCTTGATGTTGGAGAGGATCTGTGGGCAAGGCACGGCTCAAATTGGAGACGCCAAACAGCACCACTTGCTTCAAAGCACATGCCACCTACCGCAAGTCTCAAGCAGCATGTTTCAAGCCTTAATGTGCCCGTGCCATGTTTATGAGACACCGCGGGATGTTTCAAGTGAATGTAGGAACAAGGAAAGAGGAAGGCTGGTGGTCATGTGCCACTTTTTTCCGCTATGTCTCCATGCCACATTATTTACTAAACCAACCCCATGTTGCAGCCATTTCGAATTTCGAGTTTCGTTCCATGCTTTGTACCTGACTACACTATTGTTTGGCCCAGCATATGCTTTCCCCACCGTGCTTTTTCTCAGGGTGGGGTGAGCGGTACCAACGTGCTCACATGGAGTTGCCATGGGGGCAACAACCAGATGTTTCGATTCCGTGATCGCCAACTTGTGTCTGCTGATGGGCGTTGTATGATATGGGAAAACCGTGCTATGCTTGGCCCTTGCAGCTCTTCTTTCGGGGGATGGCGGGTTAATTGCCAAAGCAAGGGCCCTACCACTCAGCCAGGGGTTGGGCCAGGGGTCGTGGGGCCCACGGAGCTGGGCGGATGTGCCTGGGAACTAGGCAGCACAAGCCGTTGCTTGACGGTGGAACAGGGCAATGTGGCGGTGCGGAATTGTGACCGGTCGCTTGCACAACAATGGGAAAGGGGACCAAAGGATTCGCTGCGGTCCCGTGCAAATGGCCGGTGTGTTCTGTGACTTGTGCCTTGCCCATCATGCAGCGTTGCGGTGTTTCGGTGTTTTGCGTGCCGCACACCATGTTTGGAACCATTTGCTGATATGCCAAAGCACAATTGGGTGTATGACACACACGTCGTTGACAACACGGGTGCATTGCCACAAAAGTGTGCAATTTGGAGGGGACCGGTTTTGTGGATCCCCAAGAATCCTCTGCAATTCTGTGTATGATATGATTCCGAACAACCTCATGCAACTTGCCCACGGAGCACCATGCTTTGTTGTTTTGGTGTTGCGGTGATTGGTCCAAGGTAGATCTTCATGCAACATAATGTGGTCAATGACACCTTGCTAAAGTGGATTTGAAGATCCTTCATTTCCATAGTTTGTTTTGCAAGGTGTTTGCACACCATCAGTGATTTGCACACCATTTTCGTTCCGCTTACTGCACTAGCCCTCCATAGGCCGCAAGTTTGCTACATTGTTGCCTCTTTCAAGGTGCCTAGACATTCAAGCACGCGGCAACAACCTCATCGTTTATGATTGCCATGGCGGTGACAATCAGCAATTTTTTGAGAGCGAGGGCCGGCTGCTCACTGGTATGGGTACCTGTTTGGACGTTGAGGGTGGAATAATTGGATCCAACGTGGTCACATGGGAGTGCCATGGTGGAGAGAACCAGAAGTGGAAGCCGCGCTGCTTTGGGGCCGACTCCTCTTTTGGGGTTGGTGCATTGGCAAGTCGTTGCAATTACGGGGCGTGGAGTGCGTTCACCATGTGCACGCAGACTTGCGGTGGTGGAAAGATGTTCCGGGCCCGCTATGTTCCGCCCTACCAAACGTCTATGTGTGGCGACACGATGGAGATTGTTGCGTGCAATGAGCACAGCTGTGATTCTTTTGACAAGCAAGGTCTTTTTGCCGCAGCCACGTTTGCGTCCCCTCTGCACTAGCCTCACCTCCCGGAAACGCACTGCATACGTACACTTGTGTTCTAGGCCATTTGTGCAAAATGTACTACACCATTTCATCTAGCTATTGATCAGACGGACACACCATTTCATCCAAATGGTTGGCAAAAGCCCAGCGTTTTGACGGATGGAGACACATCACAACATAAGTTGATGGCCAAGCCTCTTGGTCCGCAAAATCGGTTGTGAGCATTGTGCAAACAATACCATAGCCTTTGTGAGAATTTTACAAACAATACCATAGCATTAGCATGGATTGCCCGAGGGGCTCTTAGGTGGGACTGTCCGGGTAGATTGTATCTTACCCAAGTGAACACCATTGCACTGCCACGAGAACTAATGTTGTTGACTATAGGACACGAACCTAGCCACAGATGGGCCCTTATGTCACTCAGTTTGTTGTGCAGCCGATTCACATGGTAACCTATACCTTTCCAAAATGCCCCATCACGGCGACAAGCCTGGGCCTTTGAGAAGGAGCGAATCATGATGCTTTGCACAAATTATTTTCACCTTGCGCGATGGGGGTGGGAGGCAGATGAAGTTTGGTTGCGGGGGCGGAACATGTTGCATGGTGAGGCATATGGTGTCACGAAGTGGGTTGGGGCACACTTGCTCTTTCAAGTGCATAGCGATGGGACTCCACTCACCAGTCAACAGGTCTACGGATGGTGACAGAACTAGATTCTACCGAATTCCATGTCTAGATTGTGCAAATTGTTCATACTCACCCAAGTGTTTATCTTTTCTTCTTGCGTTTTTGGAAGCCTGCTGTACCACCGTGCAACAACCTGCCATCTTTCTACCCACTTCCAGGTCCCTCTTTAGGCATTGAGTGCCAATTTACTGAGTGGACTGCTTTCACACCTTGCTCGGCCTCTTGTGGTGGTGGGTTCCGTCAGCGATTCCGAACCGTCATCGGGGCATCTAAGGGAATGGAGTGCACGGAGCACACGACTGATGTGCAGACATGCAACATGGACCCATGTGAGCTCAAGGATCCCGACCCATCGCAGTTGGTTGAGTGTGCTGTATCCCCTTGGAGCGAGTGGTCACAATGCAGCGCCACATGTGGTGGTGGTCAACATTGGAGGATTAGAGTCATCATGCAGGTCCGTTGTACCATATGGTATCATGTTGTTTTCATGATGGTCATGTTTGTGTATCATTTGACATATATTATATGTGTTGGTGTTTTTTTTTTACTTGTCGGGCCTGGTAGAATGTTGTGGGAGTGATGCCAAATTTAGTCTCAATCGCACTGTAAGTTCCATTCTTCATGTTTTTGAGTCTTTTTGTGCGTTTGTTTTTGTGTGCCTTGTTGTGGGAGGGCTATTAATGTGAATGTTTCCTTTTAGCGCATTACTAAGTGCGCTATCAAGTGACAGTCTTCAATGAAGTGATTTGTGCGGAGCCGGATCCTGTGCGCGGGGGTACCCGGTTAGCCAAGTATCCGACTCTATGCCAGCCTTTTACCGCATTACTTTGTGGTGTTGGTGTGCCGTGATAAATTGTCTTTTTGTGTTCTTGTTCTGCTTTTGTTGCCCCGTCAGGTTAGTGAATTGGATGTGCATGTTGATGCTGGGTTTGTGGATGTAAAACATTGTCATTGGGCTAGTTATTGGGATATGCATTTGGGTTTTGAGGTTGTGGATGTTGTAGGAAATATGTGGTGCAACTCGTGGTCTCACTTGCTGCCGTCTAAGGTGTCTGACTCGTGTGTTGAGTTGTTGTTTTTTTTGTTGGCTGTAAGAGGGGACCTCATGTCCTATCGCTGTTGATGTTGGGGTTTTATTGTGGTGTTTTGTCGGGTTGGTGTGCCATGGTAGATTGTGTTGCAACTTTCGCATTGATACACACATGTTGTATGTAGTGTTTTGTCCTCTTTTGGTTGGTGACTTGTTCACACATGTACATGTTGAGTTTGTGGAGATTTGAAATATTGTGTGTGTATTGCAAACTTTAATGTGAGTCACCCTCTCTGTCGATTTCCTCGTATTTTCATTTCTTATTTTTGTCCTTTTTCAGGAGGGCACCTCATGCCCTACAAATTTGGAGGAGGTTGAGCCATGCAATGCGGGCCCATGTGAAGAGCCCATGACACCCCAAGACAAGCAGCTGCCGTGTGCCGTGACACCATGGAGTGAGTTCTCCCAATGCAGCGTGTCCTGCGGCGTTGGGACGCAACACCGTGTGCGCGTTGTGGTACGGGACGGCTATGGCTGCCCAGCGCAGCTTGATGAGACACAGCCTTGTGATGCCGGCCCCTGCTCATTGACCGAAGACCCGAAGCAGAGCGGCCCACCCTGTGCTGTGACGCCTTGGAGCGAGTTTTCCGAGTGCAGTGTGACATGTGGTTCTGGGCAACGGCAAAGGATACGCTTGGTTGTAAGGCAGGGTTATGGTTGTCCCACAAATCTACAGGTACGTTGATTGGCCCCCTTGGCCCCCGTCCCTACACACACCACCTTACGGAGGAGGAACCAAACATCTCCGCCCAACACCAAAAGCCGTCCGCCACCCACCACACCCACACGCCACATCAAAACCGCCACAACCATGCGCGCCACACGTGGGAAATGAAACACAACACACATACCATGGACACAAAGGGGGGTGCATGATGCACTTGCCACAAGGAGGACCGAGCACGGGAATGGAGAAGCGGAAGGTTGATATGTGCTGCCGTTGGGCAAGAGACCCCACAAGTGGACATACCGGGGCCCAAAAGCCGCTGTTGAGGAGGGGTCCCCCAGAGCCCAATGCCGGTTTGGGATAACGGCTTGAACCCACTGGGCCAACGGTGAGGGTACCTGCCCTCCTATTTGTAGAACCGACAAGGAGCAGTGAAACAGGGAAAGCCCGAGGGCTGTGTTGGCACGGCCGACCAAAGGAAAGGAAAGGAAAGGGAGGGAGTGGTGAGTGGACACTTTCTGAGTGTCTATTTTTTTTCGCGAAAGGCGCCTATGGACATGTTTCACTGACGAGCTTTTCTCTGTGCTGTCGCGTGCTGACGTGCTTGCTTTGCCCCTCAGCTACCCCGCGCAACAATCCCAAGGAGTGGTGAGGGGCCAATGGGCACCACGGCATATGGAGGGAAATACCAAGGGAAAGGAAAGGGAAGTAGAGAGGAAAGGATGGGGCAAGGCAGAAGAGGAGAGATGGAGGATGGTAAGAGGAATAGCTCATATGGAGGGCCTGGTATGGAGGGAAAGGGTCCAAAGGAAGGGCAGCGAATAGCGATGGGCCAGTAGGCGCTACCGACGGCAGACGAGAACAACACACCAAGGCTACATGCCAAAGCCCCCCGCCGCTTCCTCCTCACCTTGCCCCCACGCATTGACTTCTTTGTCCTCTTGTGTCTTGTCTATTGGTGCATATTTTTCTATTTTTGTGTTGGAGACCATGGTCACCAAGCTTTTTCTCGGATATTTGCATAGGACATTATACCTGCCCTCACCAGATTCTCAACCCGCACTCACCACTCATGACTCATAATAACAAACATGGGACCTCAAAAGCATGGTGTTTCAAGTATGACTCTTGTTGTTGCTTAGGTTGTTTGGCTCCTGCTTTTGGGGTTAATGTGGATAACCGGCTTTTAGTGAAATGTACTGCGGTAGGGAAATGCAAAGCTCAAATAGCATGTACACATGCGTCGCAATCTGTGTTGTATTGTGTCCCTCTTTCATCTTAGGAGCTTGTGGAATGCAATGCTGCTCCGTGCACGCCCGAACCCACTCAACTTCCAGGTGCACCCCCAGTTGCGCCCCCGCCGCCAGATCCAACAGCGAACGAGGATCCGCACCAAGAAGACCCGAAGGATCCGTCACATCCACCTGTGCATGAGGATCCGCACCAACCAAACCCAAAGGATGCGGCACAAGAGCCTGTGGAGCCCCCCAAAGCCTTGTAGGAATAGGGTCCTCCATTCTTGTATGGCCACGTGTGCAGATTGAACCAGCTTGCACCACCTATCCAGCATGAAGGAGGAACTTCCGGCTGCACCCCGAAGCACGCTTGTTGTCGCAACAACGCAAACGCCTCTACACGAGGATCCGCACCGCGAAAATGCGAAGCAACATGCCATAGGAACAACAAAAGCCTGCAAATCTCCCCAAAGTACCGGAGGAATTGTCCTCTCCCGGTTCTTCTCGGGGTCATCACCACCAGTGCATGCCATTAAAATGGTGCATTGGTTCCAATGTGCGCATGGAGGCATTGCAGGTGGTTCTCCCATCCTTTGGTGGCAACCTCTTTTTCCTATTGCCAAATATGGTGCGGCCATGCAGCTGAAATAGCCCAAGTGTCCGGCTACCCAAATTTGTATGGGAGAGGGGAGCATAGCTCCCAACAACGACTAAGCACTTGCAGGTGCGAAATCACGAGCTGTGCATTTGCAGCGCCAATGCCATGCTACCTCCTTCCCTGACCTCATCTTCCTATGCGCACGTGGACATTTATTCAACAACAATCGGACCACAACACCTGGAAATGTTGCCGCATATTGAGGGTATTAGGTTGAACTTTCACACTAAATGCCCTATCTCTGCTCTTCGTGACCTATCTAATTAGCCGCAAATGCTTGCCACTAGGGTCCTGTTCCCCCTACACGGTTGGGCAAATTTGGGTCCTATTGAGTCATGTGTTGGGTTTTTTTTTGGCAAATTGAGGCTTGTAGGCGGGGTCATGTGCTGGACACTAATCGTTTGTAGAATAGGATTTGTTAAACCGACGGCGGTTGACACTCAAGCGATACAAGCTGGCACTTACCCGACGCTAGTTGGCCGATGACCAACCACAGTTACTCGCCGGCCGGCGCTTCGCAGAGGTTCGAGTACTGCAAGCTAGCAGTATTTTTTTATGTTAAGGACACCCCTAGTGTGAGCGGTGGGTAGTACAAGCACATGAGACCCAATTTCTTTGCTAGACTCTAGGCCACGGTTGTAGCTGTTAGCGTGTCACTTCACTCTCTTTGCTCCACACCCTCTTGCTCCAAGCATTTCGGGTTTAATGGGTACTTTTGCCTTCCTTTGGTAGCTTGACTTTACACTAGGAGCTTGTCTATAGCGATTGGTCGTTGAACCCTACATGATCACCCGACTGGAGGCCAATGACCTCCTGCACCTAGGGAGTGAAAGCGTTCATGGGCAGGTGGTGAAAGGCCAACGAGCACTGCCAACTTTGTTCAAACAACAACGCATTGAGGCGCCTTGCTATCCCCTAGCCCCTTCACGCCAAAACCCCCCTCACTCCAAAGGGGTATTTTTCATGCCAAATCCCCCCCCCAACCCCTTATTCAACAATCCCTGCCCAGAGTCATTTTTGTCTATTGCTTTTAGCTTGAATTAGTTGTTTGTTAGACAAACCCACCACCCCCACTCCTTTTTTATTCTAGAAATTGGAGGAGAGTGGAAATTAATGATGTGGTGAGATCCGAGGTTTCTGATTCTAGTCTAATCGAGCCTATGTCTAATGCCGCTGCATTTGTCACCCCCACAATAGTCATCGTAGCACCATGTCCCATGCTTCAAGACGCCTTTGTGACCATGGCCAATTCTTTGTTTGCAACGTTTCGTTGTGGTCTTCTTTCTTGCAATGAGTGTTTGTTTTGTTTGCTTTTGTTCCAAACTCAACAAAATAGATGTGCATGCCTTCATCACAATACACCCGTGTGTGACATCATAAATTTATGGATACACTGACGGCTATGGACGTTGGCTTCACTATATGTTGCACCCTTGCGAGTGTTCCCATTGGATTGATGGGCCTTTGTACTCTTTTTGTAGACCCAGCATTTGGTGGCAAGCGATATTCGTGTGTTGGGGTTTAGATTTTGGGACTCAAGTGGTGGGGTTGCTTCCATGTTGCCAACATTTGCAGAAGTGGTGGGGTTGCTTCCATGTTGCCAACGTTTGCAGAAATGCATTCGCAAAACTTGAGCGACCCCACTTTATAGTATTGCAAACTAGCAATGATGGTTTTGGTTATGGTCACCATGAAGCATGCCCGCTTTGGATGGCAAATCCAATCTCTTTCCGAAGACTTGCATTGGCAATTGCCGAATTTGTCTGATCCCACTGTGTTTTCATACAAGCCTAGGGACACGGTTTGCTAGATAGAAATCCACAAAAGTGTGAAATTTGAGGAATGGCTGATGCCTACCATGCTGTTTGACGCCGTAAACACTCACCGGCCCGTTGTTTTAGGGTTAGGCTATCTGAACTATCTACCTTGTTGGGCCACCCACATGTGAGCTTCATTGGTTTGCTTGCAGTGTGAAGGAAGTGTTTGACATGTGGCAACAAGTTTTTCTTGATCTCATGGTTGAATCACAGTACCCGAGGCTTCCTCTGGTAGTTGTTTCATATTGTCCACATTGCACCCATTGGCCGTAGGCATACTCCACGGATCGCACCCCAAATCATATTTATTGGCCTTAGGGCAATGTGTCCTCTGTTGTTGTAAAGCAATCCCGTGCATTTTGATTCTCTTGCAGTTTGTGGTCAAAACACTTTGGCACTTGTTGTATTTTATCTGCCTACTCATATTTGGTTTGTCGTTACTCTCATTGGCATTGGTATCGGCATTGGTGAGACGTGCCAAGTGTTTGTACATATATGGCCACCTTGTGTATGTGCCAAAAGGTGGGCTTTGTGAATCTAGTGCTTGGGTGTGGGCCTGATGGCTGCAGCAAGTGATGCTCATTTGTGTGCTGCAATGATGAGTGCGCGCGCTCTAGAAGCACGCGTTGAATATGATCGCGAAAAGTACTTGCATACCATGTGCACCGCAAGTTTGCACCATTGTGCGTGGTTTTGCAGGCTGGTTGGATTGTTTTTTTGGAGGCTTTGTTGTGGGTGTGGGTTCATGGCTTTTGAACTAGTGTGCAGTATGGGTTTCTATGCTAGTATGACAATTGTATGACCCGTGAGAATGGGCCACTCTTTGACTTCCTAGGCCTCCACCAGTGTTTGTTAGCTAACCTGTAATTTGGTGTTACTCAAATGGTACCGACATTATGAAAAATTGGAGACTTTTGCTTGAAGTGGTGCTCGCATCGGGACATATGTGAGGGAAAAGAGAATGAGCCCACGTTCCCCTTTTCACATCAACAATGCATCAAATGGGATTCCCCTCAATATCACAATGGGGCCCATACATGTACTCAAACACATGGCATGCTGCTCAACATTCTAGCCGAAGCGATAATTAATCTCTGCAAGGGGTAGGATACTAAGGGAGATTTGCCATGATTTGCCTACAGGGATTCTTGCGTGAAGCTAGCGGCGCTTGTCGGCTTATCAGCACTTAATTTTGTCCTTTCCCTCTTCTCTTCTTCTTTGCTATGTGGGGATCAAATCAAATCATTATTTGCCCTTTATTGTTGTGAAATTGGGTTCCAATCGCATTCATATGACTACAATTGATCACTCGTGGTTCTCCAAGTGTGTTTGCATCTCGATCAAATGCACACAAACAATCATTGCCTGGTTGCCGCAATTGTCCACAAAATTGGATGCATGGAGTTTATTTCGAATTTGCCATTGCAACTACAGCCACGCTTCGAGAAAACCAACTGACAAAGCACACAACTCCCCAAAATAGCAAAAGCAAACAAATCGACGCTACGACACAAAAATCAAGTTTGTAGCACTCCATCGCCATGGGGCATGGCATGTGGTGGACAGTTAAGCATGTGCCGGTGCTGTTGAGGATGGTTGAGGATTGTTGAGCGGTGGCAGTGTGATACACGGCGGAAGTGTTGATGCGTTTACACAACTCACCCACACGTGCAATGGAAGTACTCGGCCATCAGCATTGCTACGTCCTCGTGGAGGTGAAGGGTACTGCTGTATGGATCCTTAATATTTTGGTCGACGCAAGCCGGCACCATGGAGAAACAGGTTGGTGCACCAAAATAGCGGCTTGGTGGACCTCCATTCAAGGAAAGGGAAGGGCATGGCAGCGAATGGCGATCCGCTAGTAGGCCTTGCCAACTGCATACAAGAACAATACACCAAGGCTACATGCCAAAACCCCCTTTTTTGTAGGGCATAGCCTAGGCTACGGCTTTAGTGAGCAATTGGGTAAGTGCCGGTGGTGCAGGGTATAGTCTCCTGTTGCTCCCATGTAAGAACAGTGGTATTTCTGCCACCATGGAGAAATACAACTGGTGGCCCAAGGACCGTCCAAATTCAAATCTTTTGCGGTGGGCACCATTTCAAGAGTTGCATGGCACAATTTCTTGTGTTGTGTGCATTGTGTGTGAAATTGCCGTCGTCACTCAACCTTTTTGGTAGGGCATAGCCTGTGCTATGGCTTTAGTGAGCAACTGTATAAGTGCCGGTGGTGCAAGATACAATCTCCTTGCTCCCATGTAAAACAACAAGGCATTTGTCTGTGTGATGGTGCTTAGATCCGCCACAGAGAAATACAATTGGTGGCCTAAAACCATCCAAATTTAAATCTTTTGGACCCCAAGATTGCAGCACCCATGTGTTGCAAATCATCGCCCCTCAAAATGAATATTATAAGCAACAAGCAAGCAGCGGACACCCAATCACATGCTCCTCTTTGTGCCCACAAACTTGATCCATTGCTTTCTTTCAAGTCCGCCCGGATATCCATCCCTTTGGCCATGGCCATCTCTCTCTCTTTGCTTATGGCTCCTGCCTCTGTTTGTCTTTGTGAACCATTTCAAGAGTTGTATGACACAATTTCTCGTGTCGTGTGCATTGTGTGTCGAATCGCAGTCTACACCCTTGGCCAACGCTGAAGGCGGTTGCCTTCCTCCGTGTGGACTCAGCATGGAGCAGTGAAACAGGGAAAGTCCGGGGGCTCAACATACCAAGGGAAAGGAAACGGAAGGAGTGGTGAGAGGCCGATGGGCAACACGGCCTGTGGAGGGAAAGGCCAAAGGAAAGGAAAGGGAAGTATAGAGGGAAGGATACGGCAAGGAGGAAGCGGAAGGGCACTGGGTGGTGAGAGGCCGGTGGGCACCATCACCTATGTAGGGAAAGGGTCCAAGGGAAGGGTAGTGAATGGCAATCGGCCAGCTGCAAACGAGAACAATACACCAAGGCGACATGCCAAACCGAACCTCGCGTAGCGACCCAACCAGAGAAGGGACCCAACACATTGTCAAGCACCCGGACCAAGCCGGGACAGGGGTGCCAACAAGGGGCCCAACACACCTGCGCCCATCACGCGGTAGCAACCCCAACCCCGCAGCAACCTACTCCTATGTGGATGGGGTCCGCGGAGTTGCACCAAGAAGAGGGTTGCCAACCATGGCAATTGGCCCACCCTGCAACTTCTGCTTCAATGCACACCCCCGTGCACCCACCTACACCGCACAACACCCACCACCCAGGGTGGCACCAACCCATCCCCGCCCTTTACCTACGCTACCCGCCACGCCATCCAACACCCACCACGCCATGCTGCCCCCATCCAGCGCACCGAGGAGGAACCACCCATCCCCGCCCAACAACCTACACCACCCGCCACACACCACACCCATGCGTGTCACGCGTGGGAAATGGGACACAACACATGCACCATGGACATAAACGGGGGGGTAGGGGGTACATGACCCTTCAGCTCACCGCGCAACAACCCCAAGGGGTCCATGCCCCCAACTCTCTTGATGTGTTTCCGACAAGCGGAGGGACAGATCACGGGTCCACAGGGATAGCTTAACGATGACCTCGGTGTACCGCTGCCACACTGTGTAGAATTGTTGTCACCGCATGACCATAGCTTAGAGTTGTGGACATGATACAATGACGTGCTTTTCTTTGTGCTGTCCCGCGTTGACGTGCTCCCCGTTGCCCTTCAGCTCACCGCGCAGCAACCCCAAGGGGTACATGATGCACTTGCCACAAGGAGGACTACGTGCGGGAATGGACAGGCGGAAGGTTGTTATGTGCCCCCGTCGGGGAAAAGACCCCGCAAGTGGACATTTCAAGGATCAAAGCCGTGTTGGGGAGAGGACCCTCACCGCCGCCGTGGGATGACCGCTTGGGCGCACCTGGCTAACGGCGTAGGCAGCTGCCTTCCTCCGTGTGGACTCCGTGTGGACCGAACACGGGGCAGCGAAACGGGGCAAGTCCGGGGGCTAGGTTGGCACAACCTACCAAGGGAAAGGAAAGGGAAGGAGTGGTGAGAGGCCTATGGACACCATGGCCTATGGAGGGAAAGGCCAAGGGAAAGGAAAGGGAAGGAGTCGCGAGAGGCCTATGAACACCACGGCTCATGAGGGAACAGGCCAAGGGAAAGGAGAGAGAAATAGAGAGGCGACGATAGGGCAAGGAGGAAGAGGAAGGACAGAGGGTGGAGAGGCCGATGGGCACCACCGCCTATGGGGGGAAAGGGTCCAAGGGAAAGGCAGCGAATTGCGATTGGCCAGTAGGCGCCGCCAGCTGCACACGAGAACACTACACCATGGTGACATGCCAAAGCCACCCCTTTTTTGGCACGGCATAGCTTGGGCTATGGCTTTAGTGAGGAATCGGGTAAGTGCCGGTGGTGCGGGGTATAGGCTCCTTCTGCTCCCATGTAAATTTAAATTTGGATGGTTTTGGGCCACCAGTTGTATTTCTCCGTCGTAGCGGATCTCGGCACCAACACGACGACAAATACCATCGTTCTTACAATCTGTTGGACCCCACAGTAATTTTTTTATTTTCTTGCCTCCAAGGCCCAAAGACTGAGGTCATGCCAATTTGCTCCCGGGACCTTATCATCAACCACAAGAGTCCTACAAACACTTTTCATTCTTCGATGATACGAGTCACCCAAGGAGGTATTGCCGGTCTTGCAACTCCGTGTGTGGAATTGCATTGTCCACAAGAGTGGTTGAGTTAACGCCCAAGGTTGAAGGCATCCTGATCTTGTAGACTTGTCTCATGTTCACGCACAGCCTACACAATTTGTGGAGGCAGGGTTGTTTCCTAACGAATTTGAAGTTGGGTTGCCCACTATCTTTTACTCTATGGACCCATTGGTGATGTTCATTGCACAATATGTTCATGCCAAATAGAGTGGCCATCTCTGCAAAGCTGTCCTATTGTATTGACGAGTGTTTGGCAGATTGGTTGGCATGGTTGGCACTGTGGCTCTTTCTAGCCAAAGGACTTTGAGCCATATGTCATGAGTTAGCTGCATCACACACCTTGCTTGACGTTTGTCACTAGTGGTGGTGGATCACACACGCTGTTTGATGTTTCAGACGCATCACACGACCACATGCACTGTCTAGTTCGTTCTAAAGGCTTCCGGGTGGACAACAATTTTTTCTCGGCTTACACTCTTATATACCGCCCGCCCTAACTGTTTGCTCTTCATGTCTCGCAGCCTTTCCCCTCTTCTGGGCCACTCTCTGGGCCCGTACACATGTCCACTCCGACGAAACGGCACAAGCGGTCGAAAAAGCCGAAGCGCCCGCCGTCCAACCCTGTCTACCCCACTGACAAGGGCGTCCAGGAAGTCAACGTCGCCCTAGCCCTACCAGCCGATGACCCTTCGCTCACGCGGGTCTTTGTGCGCCCTGCCCGCCTTGTGCCGTTCTCCCACCGCCACCTCTGCTCCCTGCGCCACCCACGTGTGGCGGAGGCTGTGGCTCAGGACATGCAGGAGAGAGGCCCACGAGATCCCGCCGATGAGATGAACCGGTTTGCGCGCATGTCCCCGCACCACCTCGCCTACATGCAGGAGCAAGCGGACAAGTGGGGCGAGCTGGGGGCCATGTTCGACGCCATTGCGCACAAGGAGGAGATTTCACAGCGACGCACAGACCGCATGCGGTCGTGGCAATTCCTGGAGGCGGTGGAGCGGTGGTGGGGCCGCATGGTGAAGCATGGGGCCAGTATTGTGGATTATGATGCGTACGTGCAGTTGCATGAGAGGTGGCCTTCCCATGTCTTTCCAACCGCGCATCAGCGTGGCTCTATGAGTCGCACTTGATGCAGCTTGCAAGCGCTTCCAAGTCCATGTTTGTTATTTTCCAATTATTTCATTCCAGTTCTTCCCGTCATCTACCTCGATGTCTTGAAAATTTTTTCAAATGCCCTTTGATGGTGAACGCTTCTGTGGGCTTCATGTCTGTGGTAAAAAAAATACATTTTGAGATTTTGTAGGACTTCACGGTTGGTTAATCAATCTAAATCTTCTTTCCATCGAAATCTTCTTTCCATCGAACCTGTGGCATGCATGCCATCTTTGTTTTCTGATGACACATGCCCCCATTCCCACACAATCCATTCAAATGTCATGCCAATGTTAATGCCGCGGAAGTCTGGTGAAGTCAAGCTGGTGAAGTCAAGACCACACCACAGTTTGCGCTCCTGTAGAGCTGTGGGGCAATCCGCCATGGCAGAGTGATTGGGATTCTGCACTGAAGGTTATTGTTGCGTAAATCTTTGATGTGTTGGTGCCACAGCACGCCACCATGGAAAAATTGAAATGGTGGCCCAAAACATTGGCTTGGAGGATCTTGCTGAGCTGGTGAGAGGTCAATTGACGCCGCTAACTGCCAAGATGCCAAGAGAGTGAAGTGCTGTTTGTGCTCCTGTTGAGCTGCGGGTGCTCCTTCATGGCCCACATTTTGCTGCCGGCACTGAAGGTTATTGCTGATTGCATCTTTATTGTGTTGGGGGAGAACAAAGACGGATGGCCCACATATTGGCTTGGGGGATCTTTCTTGATTGTGAGAGCACAATTTTTGGCACCACCATCTACCACGGGAGCAGCAATATTTGAGGGCTGCAGCAACATTTGAGGGCTTTGTCCCACCCCGGTTTCCTTACAAGCTTTCCTGGCAACCTCTGCAACAGTAGTCTACGTTGGTAACGTGTCCTTCCGTGACCACAGGTTGGGCAATATTGGTAAGGGCATCGCAGTAGCAAAGCTGTGTCATGTGATGGGACCTTCCCGCCAGATTTCAGAAAGGATTCGGGTGCGTGCGAGTGTACACATGCATAGTGGGCTCAGTGGTGGCCTCAATAGCCTGCAACAATGACCGTGAATTATCAATGCCAGTGTCGATAGCCAGCGGCGACAACCCTCAATTGCGCGTTTTTTTTGTTTTGTAACATTCCCTTTTTGAAATGCTATGTGCACTATTTGGGTTTGAAGACAAGTGTGTTTGTGGATACACTCATCAGCGCCTCAACCCCCAACCAGAACCAGCATTAGTGGGCTTTGTTGAGGGTGTTGGAGGGCTGCAAACAATTACTGAATGAGGGTCTTTGACAGTGTCGGGCCGATTTGAGGTGCCTTTTGCGGTGCTGCACAATGGGGAATGATTACACTGCTGTGCCATGATTAAATTTTCATGAGGTTTGATAGCCCAGTGCCCCTTTGGCAACCCCGCAAGATATGTCGGCTCCATGACTAGAGAATGGGTAATGTGAGCGTCATGGCTAGCTCTCGAGGGCTGTTGAGGGGTGTGCAGAGAGATTTCTTGTGGCTCGCAAGGTTGCTATGATCGTCGTGATATAAATTCCTAGTGTGCTCACAAATTCCATGATCATGGTGATATGAATTCCTAGTGTGCTCACAAATTCCCCATGCAGCCTGGTGCTCAGGAGCTGGTCGTGGAGCTAGTCAGTTCTCGCACTTACGTTTTCAGAGCGTGGAAAATGCAGCTCGTGTGGGGTTGTAACAGGGGTGTAGAGAGCTGTAAGCTGTTGTAGAGAGATGTGGGGTGGCGTCCAGCGTTGGTCTAGATGGTCCAATGTCGTTGAAGGGAGTGGAAGGACAGCGAAGATTGTAGAGGGTGCACGAGGTTCAAATGTGGGAGGGTTGATGTGCACCTCAACTACCCTAATTTTGGTGTTGTTTGGCATTCATGCATGCAGGGTCGCTTATGAGCGTGGATGGCCCACGCCGGTTGCTCAACTTCATGGAGCACTGCACATGGTTGTGGAGGGCTGGGACCAGTTGACCTGTTCCGTTGATGAAACATCATGCAATCGACAGTTTGTGCAATCATGAAACATCACACAGTTGTGATCTCTTGAATCAATGCAGCTTTTTGCTCCAGTGATGCAGCTTGTTGCTCAGTTGCCACGGAGCGGTTGTTTGGTGACATGGGCCGGTATCTCCCAAAAAAAAATCGAAAACACACCATTGGACCACACGGTGCACGGGTTTCCTTCATTTCGGCACCTATCGCCTATGTGCCCGTGTAGGTTGTACAAGCTTATTTTTCAGCCGGAAACGGATGACTTCTTGGAGCCGCTGGAGGCAATTGTGGCAGACTGGATGCACGACTCACAAAATGAGGCAGGGGTGTCGTACGAGTGGTTCCATGTTTCGCTGTTTGAGCTCGCTGACAACTGGGCTCCGGCCGTCTACAACACCATTGAGTGCCATGCAGACTTTCTCAACGAGTACTTCCCAAAGGTCTTCGATGTGGTGCGGCGGCCGGTGGTGGCGGCAGCGGATTGGGATGCAAAGCACCAACAGATTGTACAGAGCTACGAGCGGCAGTTCTCCCGGTACAATGCACCAGTGGTGTTCCCAGTTGTCAAGGAGGGCGGCGAGTTCATCAATACCCGGATCTCGTCGTAGTGTATTTCCCGCGTTGTATGCGGTGTTTAGGCATGGCTCCGCTGTTTTGCAGGGGTGTCATTGGGGAATTGTTTGTGGCCTAGGCCTTGGTCATCTGCAATGTTAAATGCATGGCATCGTTGTTTGACAGGGTTATCATCAAGGCATTTTTTGTGGAAATGGTTTCTCCCAACTGCAAGTGCCAACGTCTGTCTGGAGTATTTGTTGGGAGGGGAGTTTTGTCATTGAAAACAATGCCATAAGTCAATGCCTTGGGGGTACGTGAATAATCAACCAATGACCGAACAAGTGGCACAACCTATGGATCCATGCCAAAGTTGAGGAGGTTGAAGTTATCTATGCCGAATCTATGCCGAAGTGGACTAGTGCTTTGCGCACAGGGTTGCCCCCCCCCCCCCCTTTTTAGCGTTAGGGCAGGGAGGAAGAGGAAGGTCAAAGGGTGGTGAGAAGCCGATGGGCACCACCGCCTATGGAGGGAAAGGGTCCAAGGGGAGGGCAGCGAATTGCGATCGGCCAGTAGGCCCCGCCAGCTGCAGACGAGATCATCACACCATGGCATCATGCCAAAACCCCCCTTTTTAGCGATCGGCCAGTAGGCGCCGCCAGCTGCAGACGAGATCATCACACCATGGCGTCATGCCAAAACCCCCCCCTTTTTAGCCAGTAGGCGCCGCCAGCTGCAGACGAGAACAACACACCATGGCGTCACCCACAACCCTCCCTTTCAATTTGGCAAATTGGCGCTGCCAGCTGCAGACCAAAACACACCAAGGTGTCATACTAAACCTCCCTTTCAAGTGAAGTCTCTGAACCCTAAGCGGTACCTCATTGTTGTGTTTCCGTATGTTGCCACTCAATTTGTACATATTGTCACTGCTCACACTACTTTTTTCGGGAGGCTGTTAGCTATTGTCAACTACCTGACATTTATGCCACCACAGACCCCTATTGACCCCGAGGTGACTGCATCTAACCGAGCAAGGGTGCCTAGTTTTCCCACACATAGTTTACATGTGAAGGACAAACAAAGTGTGTTTTCTGGCGTATCATGCGTTTTAGTGTGGTCTAAAAAGTTGCACTTGGAGGTCTGGCAACACGTGCTGTTCCGAAAGTGCCTTTACCAGTGCACTCAACGACTAGGTGCATCTTAGTACGATGCTTTGTGGTGTGTTACACAGCGCCGCATCCAAAGGCTTGGTAACCAGTACTTCTCCAAAGTGCACCCTTTACCCCTTCTCTCCACTATGTGATAGAAGTTCCCTTGAATTTCAGGAGCTTGAACAACATGTCACTTGTATTGACGTTTGTCAAGTCGACGATGTTGTTTTCTTGTCAATTTGTGTCCTTTTTCAATTCAATTTGTGTGACTGTACGTTCCCTCTTTTGTGGCAAATTGAGTGTGCCAATATTGCCAAGGGCTTTTTTTTCATCGCTTCAAGTAGGCATGCGCCCTACTGGAATCTGTTAAAATTGGAACAATGTCTGTGTGTGGGAATATTTTGTTGAACACCATTGTCCTCTTGAATGTCACCATCTCTAACTTTGCTTCAGTGTGCATGATTTATGCTCTCGAATTTTGGCCAAATGGAAAGTGACCCAACCTAACCCAAGCATGTGTGCCCGTGTTGCACAATTTTCTCTCATGCCCTTACAAACAGCATAGAATTTATGTCTAAAGCCCATCTAAGGCATGTTGTCATTTTGTTCACATTTTGGCTGCATGTAAAACCATTGCAAACCAATTCATCAACATGTCCTCAAGTCTGCAGAGCGCTATTTCTATTGTGGACACATGTTGTTGCTTTCATGTGTGATGTTTCCAGTAACTATGTCACATGTTGATACTGTATGGGGATGCAGTTGTTGGCTACCATTTGGGGTCTAGCTCTGCCATGCCTCAAGCAACATGATTTTTCTTAAGCAAGCCCCATTTCTTGTAATCAAGACCATCAAGATTGGCATTCCCCACAAGGAACACAATTGCTCAATTTTTCTGACGCTTTTTTCTGCAATTTGTGCACGTCTAGTGGACACAATTGAAACCCACAATGTGATGAAATTTGTAGGGGAACATTGCTACAGTTTAAGCAATTCTTGCTTTCATTGAAGGTTGCTCTGTTTACGCGGGGATTCCCTGGAACAACACCACGTCTTGTGTAGGCACAGGCACTCAAGGGCCTATGTGGCCCTTCGTGGGGCGGGATTGGCCATCATGAAGGTATGCATTGCGTATAGTTGGTGCATGGTGACCTGAATGAAGAACTAGAATTGTTGCACCCGCCAACTGTGTCCGAAGATACTTCCATACATCACTATCTTTCCTAATGCTTACTGACATGTACCCCACATCACATCTTTTGGTGGTATGCAACTTTGCAGAGAATTTGCAGACGTGGTATGCAAGTTCGCAGACACTTTGCAGAGGGAACAAGGAGGCTGCATGCACATGCATGGGGTAGGGACGAGACACATGCGTGGGAGACGGTAGGAAAAGATGGATTATGCCGCATGCCAGTGCCCCCTTCGCGTTTTAGCTTGATTTTTAGCTGTTACCAAACGTGTTGCGTGCACTAGGCATTGGGCAAGGGATTTCATTGATACTAACCATTTTGTGCGTCCACAAACATAGAAACATTATGTTCAAGCAAAAAACACATAAGCTCACGGGAAGCCGGGCCATAAACCACACTTAGCCACGAAATGAAGTGTTGTGCGCCATGCCGTGGACTCATATGGGTTTTTGTGTGACAACCACTACTTCACCGTGGGTGGTTTGGGGTTCAACTGTTTGTGCTTTGGTCAAAATTGCTGTTGGACAGCAAATTCCAATTTCTTTCCACATATGTACAAGTTCGATGAAATAAATCTTTTATAGCTCGCTGTTTGCGCTTCCATTAGGCCGCAACACACTCCCCCGCGTCATGCCAAAATCCCCCGCGGTTGGGGGTTGCCTGCTGCAGACGAGAACAACACACCGTGGCGTTATGCCCAAATTCCCGCGGTTGGGGGTTTTGTGCTCCGTGCTAACCATTATGGACACACGGACCCTTGGTATTGGTGCCATGACCAGCCACTGCAGCAAAACAGAAATGGTGGGCCAAGATATTGGGTTGATCGGTGTTTCAAGAGCTGCAATGGGTTGATCGGTTGTTCGAGAGCTGCAAAAAAGGCAGGCACCACCAATTGCCAAGAGAGCAGCACCATTTTAGCGGTTTGCCCCTTGGTCAAGCACATAAATGGCCGGCATTGGTGCAAGACGTGTTAGAAAATGTGCCTAAAAAATGTACCTCATACCTCATACCGTATGCTATTGTTCTAATTTCGTAGGAAAGCAAGTTCCCTACTGGTGACTTTGGGCTTGTGTGCCGAGACACAATTTTTTGTGTGCGCCTATGCAGTGTGTGGAGGCACCCACCATGTGGGACTATTGTAGCAGCAATTTCACATGTAGTACCCGCGAGTGTACCGCTTGTTTGCCGCTTTTTTCTGCCCAGGTCTTTTCTTTTTCATTTGGCGCCATGATACTATTGGCACTTTTATTGCTTCATTTTGTCCACATGAGCTTTGTAGTTGGCCAGGTGGACAAAAATGCCGGGCCAATTTGGGCGATGACGATGGCAGATTTGGATTTAGCAAACACTGACAATCATGAGGTGTGTGTGGGTTGATGGTTGTTGGGTTTCAAGCATAATGTAGTGAGATAGTAGGTGGGCAATGTTTGTTTCGGGTGTATGATGGGCTTTTAATACACAATAGGCTGGATGAGTGACGTGGCACAACCCAACATGATGTAAATACGTACGAGCCACCATGGGGGCCATTTTTTGATGTAATTTTTATACACACCACCATGGGGAATTCTCTTGTGTTGGCTGTCGTCACAACCCACCATGATGTAAATGCGTGCAAGCCACCATTGGGACCTTTTTGTGATATAAATTTTGTACACACCACCATGGGGAATTCTCCTGTGTTTGCCATCGTAAATGGTGAGAGGGCGAGCTCACAGTGTGGTGAGGTGTGAGGACCATTGCACAAAAATCATCCCCGTAGCTTTGGGCCATAAACAATTAGAAAGGAGTGCATGATTGAACTTTAATGACTTCAACATGGCCATTGTACTTCAGTTTGACTCCATCTCCGCACACCACAACATTGCAACCTATATAGAGAGCCATCATTGGTCACAAAGGGGAATCTCTTTGCTTGCCATTTTTTTTGTGCAGCTCAAATTTTGAGGTTGTGCATCAGGATATTCATAGGCTGTTAGTGAGGACATTTATTTTCCCATCATGTTGGATTAGGTGTAGAGATGTGTTTGGCATTGGCAACACTAGATGTGCCATCTCCTTCTTTGCCGAATGGTTGGGGCATGGATTTTGAAATCTAAGATGGTTGAGGTGGTAAAAGAAACCACTCATCATGCAAATCACGTTTAGGTTTTGTTGCAAACAGCGGATGAGGCTGCAAGCAACGTAGACCGTGCTCGGAACAATCGCGATTTTGTGGTGCAACATCATCTTGGTGGTGGTCGGCGTTGCCGAAGATTGCGAAGAAAGTGTTGGAAGTGTTGGCGACGTTGTGAGGGTCCATCTTGCCGGCGTTGTTGGCGGAGGTGCCGGAAGTTTGAACGCAAGTGTTTGTGGTGGGCACATGGTCCGCATACCACACCACATCATGATGATTTATTGAACGAGCCTTCCAACAATGCCCCGTTTGCCTTCGACGGTGCAGACATGGAAGCTTCTGACGAGCGCCAAGCGGTTGTGCAAAATGTTGTGGGTGGTCGACGTTGCAGGAAGGTTCACCGAAGGTGTTGGAAGTGTTGGCGCCGTTGCGTCGGCACATCTTGCCGACGTTGTTGGAGAAAGTGCCGGAAGTATGAGCGTGTTTGTGCCTGGCAACCATATGGTCCCCATGTGGTCCCTCGTCATGCTGTTTGGGGAGATTTGGGTTACCGGAGGTATGATGGACCTCAACATCATCGGCACACCGAGCATACTCGGCATCACAACGAGGCAGAAGTCAATGGTCACATTGAATCTCGGTCCCACAACTCCGATCGGCCGCGGCCACACACATTTGTTGGTGCTCGGCCGCGGCCCCGCCGCAACCGTGGTAGGTCACAGCCACATGTATCTATCAATGCACGTGTTGAGCCTACATCCGGAAATACGCCTGAGCATCGCCCTCATCTCTATGGGCCCGGAAGCCCGACTGTACATCGAAGTGGAGGCCAGACACATTAGTGGAACACGTGACATCCGTGTTAGCCCCACAAACGGTTTTTAGCGAATGTTGTAGTCTGGGTATGAAGCACCTTTGCTTATAGTAGATGGAGGTGGGATTCCCCTAATTCATGTTTTTGCCCTCTGAACACTACTTTCTTGTGAAATTGATATGGCAAAATAGCAAGTGCAAATGTGCGCATTTGCTGCAAATTAGTTGAGTGCGCGGTGATCTCTCATCACATCCCTCGCCTTTTATTGTGGTGAAGTGGTACCCATTAGCGCCCAATGTTGCCACTTTTTGGTGTTTTGAAATGTGTTGACAGTGCACACTCTTTGTATTCTCCCATTGTATGCTTGACTTTCGGAACACCATTCGTTGTTTGATAGTATATTAGTTCGCGCTATGATTGCTTGTCGCCAAGAATCCCATTATCGCACACTTTCTCTCATTTGAACGGAATAGTCACCGGCCAGCCCCAAGTTTTGGGATCAACACCATGGAAAGACTATTTGGTGTTTGACTTTGGGAACACCATTCATTGGTTGATAGTAGATGAGTTTGCGCTATGATTGCTTGTCGCCAAGAATCCGATCATTCCACAATGCCTCTCATTTGGACACCAAATGCCACTTTGTGTGCATACAAGGTGCCTTGTTGTGACCCCCAAACATAATTGCTTGCACGCGCTTGTGCTCTACTCTAGCATGTCCTAGTGCTGAGATGCACAGCGCAAAGCCTCACTCTTTTGAGGATTCGAATATATTGCTTTACCTAACGGCGTACAACACAGTGCGCTCCACATGATATGTAGCGATTTGCAAGTCCTTTTGCAACAGTTCAAATCAACTTTTGTTTGTACGTTTGAGCCATAGATGGGCAATGCCAATTGTACCATTTTCTGGTTCGTATGGCGCATAGACCCCCCTTGGGCCCTCCTCACCAAAGCCAGTTGGGGATGGCTACTACATACGTACCCATGCCTACTTCAACATACTCCAACACAAGCCAACCGGCCCTGCTCTCCAGGAAGTGAACACGGCAGTAAGTCTTAGCGTGCTAGCACCGAGAAGCGAGCAGGGGAGAGAAATTGACCTCGCGTACTGACTCAACTGGGGAAGGGGCGCAACACAACATTACATGCCCGCTACAAGCAGGGATAGGTGTGCCAATAAGAGACCCAACACACCTAAGCCCAGCACGCGGTAGCAAGGCAACGCGATATGGATCCCTAATGTTCCCGTCGACGCAACCCACTACCACGGAGAAACGGAAGCAGCCGACCTTCATTCAAGGAAAGGGAACGGAAGGGCAAGGAATGGCGATTGGCTAGCAGGCGCCGCCACCTGCATACAAGAACAACAAATCCATGGTGTCATGCCAAAGACCGCCCCTTCCCCAATGATGTTGATGGCGACTACCTACATAGCCATGCCCCTTTCAGCATACTCAAGAGGGTAGCTCCCTTGGACCCTAGGTTGCTTTGTGTGGGGATGATGCACTCATCACATTTCCTCACACAATGGAGCAAGTTCTACCATAATGGAGGCTTTGCAAAGTATTTGCTGCTGGCAATGTGCCACACATGTATCAACCACATTGTGTTTCTCTCTCTCTCTCTCTCTCTCTCTCTCTCTCTCTGTGTGTTTTTCGCTTTTCTCCGTTTTTGGGAAAAGCAACGTTCTTCTACAGTATGTTGTTTAGTGTGTTGGAAGTTTTTCATCATGCGGGATGACCACATGTTTACAATGGGTCGTTTGTATTTTTGTTGATTAATTTTTCTAGGTTCCCTCTTGCGTCCTAAGAAGATCAGCATGCTCTTGTTGAATGAGCAAGTTATTACTTGTGTCTATATGTTGGTCCATTGTACCCCGTCTCTTTTGCTATTGTTTTGATCTGTGCTATTGTTTTGAAGTGTTTGCCGGCAATGTCTTTATGTGTGGGGAGATGAGACATGTGTATATCGTAAGATGCGTAAGGCGGTGGCTTCCGCTATCTCAAGGACATAATTTGGGATGTTTGTCAAGAGAATAGTGGCACTCCCCGCCGCCAATATTACCTTGGTGAAATGATACGGTGAAATGGCCCCACAACATTCAATGTTGTTCCTCATGCCCTGCTTTTTGCAATGTGATGAAATGGAGGATGCCAATTGGTTGAAAGTAGAAGGCGGTGTTGTATCCATCAAAAGGGATGATACGGATGGAAGGTTCCTTTTCGTTTGAAAAGGCTCTCTTGGTGTGCAAAATAGCAACGACCCCTTGGTGTGCAAAACAGCAACGACCGCAAAACTGATGGCAAGCACAAACCAAACTTGTTGTTTTTGTCCAATATGCACACCATTTGAGCGCCATGCTCTTCACCATAAAGCTCGCGAGATCATGCATACAACAACGTCATACAACGATTCGTTGTAGTTGTAAGCCATCCCAGGATCTTTCTTCCATGTCACACACATTGTACAATGGTATTGGTTGTGTGAAAGGTAGCAGTGTCTTGCCATGGTATACAATTCAGTGGCGATTCAAGCACCCCAACAAGATCGGGACATCCTATTTCGTACATTGGGGTTCATGACCAAGGCAAGGAGGTGGGGTGTGGACAAAAGGGAAAGGGCCAAACCATGTGAGCTTGCGCCCAAGCGATGCCATTGTGCTTTTTGATGGCCGGCTATTGTGCATCCATGCTCCTTGATGGCCGGCTATTGTGCATCCACAATTGCGGAGTGTTGGCGCATCCTTAGTCGCATTGGGGTAGGCAATCGGGGAGGCCTAACAACACATCTTGGTACACGGCACATATGTGACCAACCTCAATTTCACTAGAGTCACACCAAGGACCTTGGTGTGACTCTAGTGAAATTGAGGTTGGTCACATATGTGCGGTGTACCAAGATGTGTTGTTAGGCCTCCCCGATTGCCTACCCCAATGCGACTAAGGATGCGCCAACACTCCGCAATTGTGGATGCACAATAGCCGGCCATCAAGGAGCATGGATGCACAATAGCCGGCCATCAAAAAGCACAATGGCATCGCTTGGGCGCAAGCTCACATGGTCCAAGATGGTGTGTAGGTGTGGCATGTCAAATTGGAAGTGAGGGCACACAAACTCACAAGAGCTAGAAAAAAGCGACACAAGTGGATGAGGTTGTTTGCATCTTGCACTGGGCACGCCGAAACACTCTGTTTCTTTTCTATTGGAACCCTCAAGCCTACCCCAACATGCTAATGATATGCATTTGGTAACATATGTGGTAACAACCACATGGTGGCTGCAATGAGGTCACCGTATGCAACACCCATGGGACATGTTGCCCGTGTCTGTTTGTTTAGTGCCACTTGAGTTGTTACCCACTTGTGGGTGCCATGAACACCTCCTTCGGTAGGTGATGGTGCCCACTTGGCGTTCACCATTTGATGCCTTACATGAAACGGTGAACGCCTAGTGGGCATCATCACCTACCGAGGGAGGGGTTCATGGGACCCACAAGTGGGTAACAACTGAATTGGCACTAAACCAACGACACGGGCAACATGTGTGCGAGGGTGATGCCAAAACGTTCCAATACAAATTGCTTTATGGACACATAAGCAACCGCGAAGGCACCCGGTTGGCTTGGTTGAGTGTGCATTGTGGTTGGTGTGGCCTCCGCTAGATGCCTCAATTGTTGCGAGGACGGGTGACATGTGGCATGTGGCACGATGCCCCATGGCGTTGTTCAATTTTGAGCTGTTAATGTTCATTTGCTTGGAGCCTTGGGCCCTTGTTGTGGACAATTGAATTGTTGAATGAAGCAAGCCGTGCATCCGCATGCTGGCCCAAGCTTGCTACGCCGCCGATTCAAGTGCTGTGCACCAACCACTCACGCAACTAGCATGGTTGTGGTGCTACTATTGTTGTCACAAATGGTTTGTCATATCACCCAATATTTGAATTTTTGGATTCGAACATTATGCCCACATGCTTGTTGGTTGCATGCATTATTGCAAACATTCACATGTTTTTGTTGCACCATGCATATGGCCGAATTCCTTTGTTATAGGTGTGTTTCTTTGTTTGCTTGCTTCAATGTCGAACTCTTTTTGCACACTCACAATTTTGTATTGTGTGTTGTTGCTTGGACTATGCACGTTGCATGCCCATGGTGGGCATCCCATTGACTTGGAAGCCATGGATGATGCCGTACAAAGCACAAAAGCTCGAGAAGACAACATTTTTGAGCCGCAAGAACGGGCTATGCAAGCACAATGGTCCCGCCTACCAGTAGGTATTTTGTATTCCCCTCTCATACATTTATGCCATGTACGATAGATGAGTCAGCAGCCGGCTTTTTGTTGCCAAGCAAACACTATTTGTATGTGAAGAGTGCTGATCTTGCACATCATGGAAAATATATGTTGGATTGCCAGCTAATTTTGGCCGTGTGTGTATTGGTGTGCCAAGATTGGTGTGGGAACATGCTGTGGTATTGTTGCTTACTCCCCAATTGATGTGGTGTTGCTATTTATAGCCTCATTGCTACCAGCTTTCGGCCATTCTTTCAATACCCCTATTCAAGACACAAAAACCGAAGAAAACAAAAAATAACAAAAACACCGAAAAGCGTGGATGGAGAATTGAATTCCACTTCATTGAAGTGCTTGATCTAGTGAGAAAGAAGGGTTCACGGTTTGGTACCGTTTTGTGCAATACCATTCGTAGGGACACACACGACGGGTAGCTAGCTCTAGTTTGGACCCTTTGGACTCTTTGGCCGCCGGTGAGCACTATGACAAGGTATGCCAAGTGGATCATGATTTTTGAATGGGTTAGCTTGTCTTGAACAACCGATGCCGTGAGTCCTTGCCCCTTGATGCTTCGTTATTCCATATGTCCCACATCCCATCTGTTTATTCCATATCTTTATCGCACATGTTGCCTTAGGCTTTTGGTGGAGGCGGTCTCCCACTACACCGTACTTCATCTCTTCTGGGCGTTTCGCCGGCAATCCGTTGCCGCCGCGTGCTTTGGCTTTTGGAGTTCTTGGATTTAGACCATTTGGACAAATTGACTTCTTTTGACCGAGGTGAACCAAACTTGTGTGGACGTGGTCTTTGTGGTATGCAAAAGCTCCCGGGCCTCCTGCGAGGTCGAGGCCCCAAGAGCTTTTCCTCCTAAAGGTGCGTGTTATGCCTCATAGTGGAATGGACTTGCACTCAATGCCTGTAATCGATCAAGGGGTATGTGATGCTAGATTTCGTTCTCCTACACGAGAAACTAGGTGCACAAAATGGACACGCAATGGTTGCTCTGTTACACTCCAGTGTTTTGGGGCATGCCAAAATATTTGCAACCATGATGTACCCCCATGTTGGAACCGCTGATGGGCATTTTGCCATTGGGGTGTCCATTGATGTTTTGCAAGTTGTGCGTATTGGTGCATGCAATGATGGAGTTGCACGGTCCATTACTCCTAAAACTGCTTGTTTTCCCTCATTGTGGAATGGACCCACACTTCATGTGATGCTGTATTTAATTCTTCTTCGCGAGGAGCTAGGGACACTTCAATTTTTGTTGTGCTATTTTTCAGTTTGTTTTTGGGGGGCATGCTACTATGATTGCAATCATGAAGTGCGCCCATGTTCTTTTTGCTGATCCGCAGATCCGCATTTTGCCATTATATGTCCATTGATCTTTTGCACGTTTTGCGTGTTGGTACATGCAATGATGGAGTTGCACAGTCCATTCATTCGTGTTGTAAATTATTCTCGCACACTCGTTCATGTCTTACCGGTTGCCACAACATGTGTCTTTTGCAAATGGTCCATGTGCAAGGCAATTGTCACGTTTATCAATGTTACTATTGTTGGCTATTTGGTGTCTCATCTTTGTCAAGGCTATTGAAAACAATGGCACACGTATAGATGTAAGCAAGTTTTGCCATGCTTTGTCCGATCTCATCATGATTCTTTTTGTCTCTGGCTATGTGTGTCCACTCCATGCGCACGTGTGGCGAGGAGGTCACAATTGCATAACCCCTTTGTGGCGATTTCTTGCTCTTCAGATGGTCCACTGTGTACTGTTTGTTGCTACAGCTACATTGTTTATTCCGTCAACTCACACAATGTTTGCTACTAGGCGTCCCATCTTTGTCAAGGCTATTGAAAACAATTGCACACATATAGATGTAAGCAATTTTTGCCATGACGTGCCACATCTCATCATGCTTCTTTTTGTCTGTGGGTATGTGTGTCCACTTCATGCGCGTGTGTGGCGAGGAGGTCAAAATTGGACAACCCATTTGTGGCTATTTCTTGATCTGATTGTCCACTTTGTGCTGTTCGTTGCTACAAATACATTGTTTGTTCTATCAACTCTTAAGTGTTGATAGGTGATTCCTTTACCCCCGCTGATGCTCTTGTCGAGCCGTGAAAGTGTGACACATGGGGGGAAGTGGTGGCAGGTGTTCAATGTTCACGCAGCTCACCCACACCCGTGATGGAAGCACTCTGCCATGAGCATGAATGTGGCCCCGTGGAGGTGAAGGGTAATGCCGTGTGGATACTTAATGTTTTGGTCCACCCAACCTGCCACCATGGAGAAACACAAACGGCGGACCAAAATAGGGGCTTGGTGGACCTTCATTCAAGGAAAGGGAAGGGAAAGGCTTCCACCACCAGCTCCAGGCGAGAACACTTAATCCAAGGTGACATGCCAAAACCCCCCCTTTTTCTCTCTTTGTTTGGTCTTTTTTGAAAATGCTACAAGCTGTGATTTGTTATCCTTGGTTTTTTGTTGTTGTTATTGTTGTTCTTGTGGCCAATCTCGTAGAACACATGGAATTGGCCGTGTGAGGGTAGGATGATAATGTTCGTATTTATGATTGCCTTGCTGTACTAGGGCACTTGATTGGTCACCAATAAGGCTTGCTATGGCACTGCATGTAGCAACCCCACAAATGATTTGCGTGCCCAGGAACTCTTGTTTTAAATTTCATCCATGATATGAATGTCAAAAGCATGGAAGATCTCGTTTTTGTGAGTTTATGAAATACAAGTGTCGATCGTTAGTTTCTCATACAAAGCTAGGGCCCTTTTGTGACATGCATTGTGACGACACAATAGATTGATATACCGAAACACGTTGCCATGTTTGCAATATTATTGAGAGTATAAAGTGATGCACGTCATATGATGTTGTTCTTGTTCCAAGAGTAGATGTCAACATAACATCACATGGAGTGGAACACATCATCTTGAGGAGAAGCCATTTTGAGTAGAATGCATGATCTCTTAAGGAAACCTCATCATGGTTGCTAGTTTCCTAGACAAGCAATCCTTTATGAAACCTAACGGTTGGCTCTTCCATTTTGAAAATTTTCAGTTTTCAACCACTCTTTTGCTCGGAGGGCAGGAACCATGAAATGGTGACTCTCCGGTATAAGAAAGAGGGTTAGTGGTTTATAGATTTGGCTGTGGACCTGGCTCCATTGTTTTGATAACATTATGATTTGTTCATTGTCCCCTTGCTCCCCATGGTTTCGCCATCAAGTTATTGTATCCTATTCCCTCTTAACAAGATTGTGGTTTGGTGCATCAGTTAATGGAATGAAATGAAATGAAATGCCCCAAATGAAATGAAATGCCCCTAGCCCACCAAATCCGGAGCCCCGGTGTTGTAGAACCCCCATGTCACAGATTGTCATGCTGGCAGGTGTGCAATTTTCACGCAGCTGACCCACACCCGCAATGGAAGCACTCCGCCATGAGCATGAATGTGGCCCCGTGGAGGTGAAGGGTATTGCCGTATGGATACTTAATGTTTTGGCGGAGAAACACAAACGGCGGACCAAAATAGGGGCTTGGTGGACCTTCATTCAAGGAAAGGGAAGGGAAAGGCGAATCAGCCAATAGGCACCACCAGCTTCAGGCGAGAACACTTAATCCAAGGTGACATGCCAAAACCCCCCCTTTTTCTCTCTTTGTTTGGTCTTTTTTGAAAATGCTACAAGCGGTGATTTGTTATCCTTGGTGTTTTGTTGTTGTTATTGTTGTTCTTGTGGCCAATCTCGTAGAACACATGGAATTGGCCGTGTGAGGGTAGGATGATAATGTTCGTATTTATGATTGCCTTGCTGTACTAGGGCACTTGATTGGTCACCAATAAGGCTTGCTATGGCACTGCATGTAGCAACCCCACAAATGATTTGCGTGCCCAGGAACTCTTGTTTTAAATTTCATCCATGATATGAATGTCAAAAGCATGGAAGATCTCGTTTTTGTGAGTTTATGAAATACAAGTGTCGATCGTTAGGTTCTCATACAAAGCTAGGGCCCTTTTGTGACATGCATTGTGACGACACAATAGATTGATATACCGAAACACGTTGCCATGTTTGCAATATTATTGAGAGTATAAAGTGATGCACGTCATATGATGTTGTTCTTGTTCCAAGAGTAGATGTCAACATAACATCACATGGAGTGGAACACATCATCTTGAGGAGAAGCCATTTTGAGTAGAATGCATGATCTCTTAAGGAAACCTCATCATGGTTGCTAGTTTCCTAGACAAGCAATCCTTTATGAAACCTAACGGTTGACTCTTCCATTTTGAAAATTTTCAGTTTTCAACCACTCTTTTGCTCGGAGGGCAGGAACCATGAAATGATGACTCTCCGGTATAAGAAAGAGGGTTAGTGGTTTATAGATTTGGCTGTGGACCTGGCTCCATTGTTTTGATAACATTATGATTTGTTCATTGTCCCCTTGCTCCCCATGGTTTCGCCATCAAGTTATTGTATCCTATTCCCTCTTAACAAGATTGTGGTTTGGTGCATCATTTAATGGAATGAAATGAAATGAAATGCCCCAAATGAAATGAAATGCCCCTAGCCCACCAAATCCCGGGCCCCGGTGTTGTAGAACCCCCATGTCACGAATGCTCATTTGTTTGGTCAAACCATTCTATGCATTTGTACATATTGAATTTGCCACGTCAACGAACCACAATAGCCAATAGGACCAACATTTATTGCTCTGGTATGATGCTAAGAGTTGAAAGCTTGCTATGGGTGCAAGTATATTTCCGGGTGCTTTGTGGTTGCATGTGCTTTGTTGAGTGGGACATAGGTGCATGGGCTGCTTGGGGCATGGATGACAATAACCCATACAAGTGCCCGCTGCCCATTGAACCTTCCCCGGCCCGTGAGTATCAAGAGGGAGATGATAAAAAGCCAAATGGTACTTGTGTAAATATTGGATGGGAAGAAAGCCATTGTTGCCAAATTGGTTCGCAAGATGGAAGGAAGCCACCATGGTGGAAATGGTGTGGGGTGTACGGCAAGCAAAGCAATGTTTGGTTGTCATGCACCCTGGTTGCGGAAGGGACCCTGCAAGTGGACATGTTGAGGCCCAACACCCACTGCATGCTAATTGAATTTCTCGTGTACATAAAGTTGTGCAGGCTTTCAACCGAGTTTGCAGCTCAGCAGATGCTCGAGTGTGACTACCATTGTCATACACGGCCAACCCGATAGGATAAACCCACCACGGGACTTGGGGGCCTTGGATGCACATGGCCAATTGTGAGTGCACCTCTCGTTTGTTTGGAACCCGGCATATTGCAGTGAAATGGAGACAATCACTAGAATCCATTGGCACGACCAAAGAATGGAGGGAAGACCGGGCTGCCAAGAGCACTCGGCTGGGAGGGGCAAATGGGCAAACGGCAAAGGATTCAAGGAAAGGACAAGGGTGAGTGGCAATGAGAGGCCAATAGGCACCCGTGGCTACGCAACAACCCACTTAGGCATTTCCCATTGTGGTATTGTGGTAATAGTGGTTGGCTAATGTGATGACAATAGTGTCACCATTTGCGAATTGGTAACTTTGATTGATTCACAACAAGAAGCGCGCCGATGAGGAGTTGGGGGAAGATGATGAGGGGTTGTGGTGTGGTATGCATCCATTTGGGCTAATGCTCACCGAAATTGGTGGTTTTGGGTTGTATCGCATGTTGCCCAACCCTTTTTGTATGCTTTACCCTTGCAGTCGTTGCAATGTGGGACATAGGTGCATAGGCTGCTTGGGGCATGGATGACAATAACCCATACAAGTGCCCGCTGCCCATTGAACCTTCCCCGGCCCGTGAGTATCAAGAGGGAGATGATAAAAAGCCAAATGGTACTTGTGTAAATATTGGATGGGAAGAAAGCCATTGTTGCCAAATTGGTTCGCAAGATGGAAGGAAGCCACCATGGTGGAAATGGTGTGGGGTGTACGGCAAGCAAAGCAATGTTTGGTTGTCATGCACCCTGGTTGCGGAAGGGACCCTGCAAGTGGACATGTTGAGGCCCAACACCCACTGCATGCTAATTGAATTTCTCGTGTACATAAAGTTGTGCAGGCTTTCAACCGAGTTTGCAGCTCAGCAGATGCTCGAGTGTGACTACCATTGTCATACACGGCCAACCCGATAGGATAAACCCACCACGGGACTTGGGGGCCTTGGATGCACATGGCCAATTGTGAGTGCACCTCTCGTTTGTTTGGAACCCGGCATATTGCAGTGAAATGGAGACAATCACTAGAATCCATTGGCACGACCAAAGAATGGAGGGAAGACCGGGCTGCCAAGAGCACTCGGCTGGGAGGGGCAAATGGGCAAACGGCAAAGGATTCAAGGAAAGGACAAGGGTGAGTGGCAATGAGAGGCCAATAGGCACCCGTGGCTACGCAACAACCCACTTAGGCATTTCCCATTGTGGTATTGTGGTAATAGTGGTTGGCTAATGTGATGACAATAGTGTCACCATTTGCGAATTGGTAACTTTGATTGATTCACAACAAGAAGCGCGCCGATGAGGAGTTGGGGGAAGATGATGAGGGGTTGTGGTGTGGTATGCATCCATTTGGGCTAATGCTCACCGAAATTGGTGGTTTTGGGTTGTATCGCATGTTGCCCAACCCTTTTTGTATGCTTTACCCTTGCAGTCGTTGCAATGTGGGACATAGGTGCATAGGCTGCTTGGGGCATGGATGACAATAACCCATACAAGTGCCCGCTGCCCATTGAACCTTCCCCGGCCCGTGAGTATCAAGGGGGAGATGATAAAAAGCCAAATGGTACTTGTGTAAATATTGGATGGGAAGAAAGCCATTGTTGCCAAATTGGTTCGCAAGATGGAAGGAAGCCACCATGGTGGAAATGGTGTGGGGTGTACGGCAAGCAAAGCAATGTTTGGTTGTCATGCACCCTGGTTGCGGAAGGGACCCTGCAAGTGGACATGTTGAGGCCCAACACCCACTGCATGCTAATTGAATTTCTCGTGTACATAAAGTTGTGCAGGCTTTCAACCGAGTTTGCAGCTCAGCAGATGCTCGAGTGTGACTACCATTGTCATACACGGCCAACCCGATAGGATAAACCCACCACGGGACTTGGGGGCCTTGGATGCACATGGCCAATTGTGAGTGCAGCTCTCGTTTGTTTGGAACCCGGCATATTGCAGTGAAATGGAGACAATCACTAGAATCCATTGGCACGACCAAAGAATGGAGGGAAGACCGGGCTGCCAAGAGCACTCGGCTGGGAGGGGCAAAAGGGCAAACGGCAAAGGATTCAAGGAAAGGACAAGGGTGAGTGGCAATGAGAGGCCAATAGGCACCCGTGGCTACGCAACAACCCACTTAGGCATTTCCCATTGTGGTATTGTGGTAATAGTGGTTGGCTAATGTGATGACAATAGTGTCACCATTTGCGAATTGGTAACTTTGATTGATTCACAACAAGAAGCGCGCCGATGAGGAGTTGGGGGAAGATGATGAGGGGTTGTGGTGTGGTATGCATCCATTTGGGCTAATGCTCACCGAAATTGGTGGTTTTGGGTTGTATCGCATGTTGCCCAACCCTTTTTGTATGCTTTACCCTTGCAGTCGTTGCAATGTGGGACATAGGTGCATAGGCTGCTTGGGGCATGGATGACAATAACCCATACAAGTGCCCGCTGCCCATTGAACCTTTACCGGCCTGTGAGTATCAAGAGGGAGATGATAAAAAGCCAAATGGTACTTGTGTAAATATTGGATGGGAAGAAAGCCATTGTTGCCAAATTGGTTCGCAAGATGGAAGGAAGCCACCATGGTGGAAATGGTGTGGGGTGTACGGCAAGCAAAGCAATGTTTGGTTGACCCTGCAAGTGGACATGTTGAGGCCCAACACCCACTGCTTGCTAATTGAACTTCTTGTGTACATAAAGTTGTGCAGGCTTTCAACCGAGTTTGCAGCTCAGCAGATGCTCGAGTGTGACTACCTTTGTCATACACGGCCAACCCGATAGGATAAACCCACCACGGGACTTGGGGGCCTTGGATGCACATGGCCCATTGTGAGTGCAGCTCTCGTTTGTTTGGAACCCGGCATATTGCAGTGAAATGGAGACAATCACTAGAATCCATTGGCACGACCAAAGAATGGAGGGAAGACCGGGCTGCCAAGAGCACTCGGCTGGGAGGGGCAAATGGGCAAACGGCAAAGGATTCAAGGAAAGGACAAGGGTGAGTGGCAATGAGAGGCCAATGAGCACCCGTGGCTACGCAACAACCCACTTAGGCATTTCATCCATGATATGAATGTCAAAAGCATGGAAGATCTCGTTTTTGTGAGTTTATGAAATACAAGTGTCGATCGTTAGGTTCTCATACAAAGCTAGGGCCCTTTTGTGACATGCATTGTGACGACACAATAGATTGATATACCGAAACACGTTGCCATGTTTGCAATATTATTGAGAGTATAAAGTGATGCACGTCATATGATGTTGTTCTTGTTCCAAGAGTAGATGTCAACATAACATCACATGGAGTGGAACACATCATCTTGAGGAGAAGCCATTTTGAGTAGAATGCATGATCTCTTAAGGAAACCTCATCATGGTTGCTAGTTTCCTAGACAAGCAATCCTTTATGAAACCTAACGGTTGACTCTTCCATTTTGAAAATTTTCAGTTTTCAACCACTCTTTTGCTCGGAGGGCAGGAACCATGAAATGATGACTCTCCGGTATAAGAAAGAGGGTTAGTGGTTTATAGATTTGGCTGTGGACCTGGCTCCATTGTTTTGATAACATTATGATTTGTTCATTGTCCCCTTGCTCCCCATGGTTTCGCCATCAAGTTATTGTATCCTATTCCCTCTTAACAAGATTGTGGTTTGGTGCATCATTTAATGGAATGGAATGAAATGAAATGCCCCAAATGAAATGAAATGCCCCTAGCCCACCAAATCCGGAGCCCCGGTGTTGTAGAACCCCCATGTCACAGATTGTCATGCTGGCAGGTGTGCAATTTTCACGCAGCTGACCCACACCCGCAATGGAAGCACTCCGCCATGAGCATGAATGTGGCCCCGTGGAGGTGAAGGGTATTGCCGTATGGATACTTAATGTTTTGGTGGAGAAACACAAACGGCGGACCAAAATAGGGGCTTGGTGGACCTTCATTCAAGGAAAGGGAAGGGAAAGGCGAATCAGCCAATAGGCACCACCAGCTTCGGGCGAGAACACTTAATCCAAGGTGACATGCCAAAACCCCCCCTTTTTCTCTCTTTGTTTGGTCTTTTTTGAAAATGCTACAAGCTGTGATTTGTTATCCTTGGTGTTTTGTTGTTGTTATTGTTGTTCTTGTGGCCAATCTCGTAGAACACATGGAATTGGCCGTGTGAGGGTAGGATGATAATGTTCGTATTTATGATTGCCTTGCTGTACTAGGGCACTTGATTGGTCACCAATAAGGCTTGCTATGGCACTGCATGTAGCAACCCCACAAATGATTTGCGTGCCCAGGAACTCTTGTTTTAAATTTCATCCATGATATGAATGTCAAAAGCATGGAAGATCTCGTTTTTGTGAGTTTATGAAATACAAGTGTCGATCGTTAGGTTCTCATACAAAGCTAGGGCCCTTTTGTGACATGCATTGTGACGACACAATAGATTGATATACCGAAACACGTTGCCATGTTTGCAATATTATTGAGAGTATAAAGTGATGCACGTCATATGATGTTGTTCTTGTTCCAAGAGTAGATGTCAACATAACATCACATGGAGTGGAACACATCATCTTGAGGAGAAGCCATTTTGAGTAGAATGCATGATCTCTTAAGGAAACCTCATCATGGTTGCTAGTTTCCTAGACAAGCAATCCTTTATGAAACCTAACGGTTGACTCTTCCATTTTGAAAATTTTCAGTTTTCAACCACTCTTTTGCTCGGAGGGCAGGAACCATGAAATGATGACTCTCCGGTATAAGAAAGAGGGTTAGTGGTTTATAGATTTGGCTGTGGACCTGGCTCCATTGTTTTGATAACATTATGATTTGTTCATTGTCCCCTTGCTCCCCATGGTTTCGCCATCAAGTTATTGTATCCTATTCCCTCTTAACAAGATTGTGGTTTGGTGCATCATTTAATGGAATGAAATGAAATGAAATGCCCCAAATGAAATGAAATGCCCCTAGCCCACCAAATCCCGGGCCCTGGTGTTGTAGAACCCCCATGTCACGAATGCTCATTTGTTTGGTCAAACCATTCTATGCATTTGTACATATTGAATTTGCCACGTCAACGAACCACAATAGCCAATAGGACCAACATTTATTGCTCTGGTATGATGCTAAGAGTTGAAAGCTTGCTATGGGTGCAAGTATATTTCCGGGTGCTTTGTGGTTGCATGTGCTTTGTTGAGTGGGACATAGGTGCATGGGCTGCTTGGGGCATGGATGACAATAACCCATACAAGTGCCCGCTGCCCATTGAACCTTCCCCGGCCCGTGAGTATCAAGAGGGAGATGATAAAAAGCCAAATGGTACTTGTGTAAATATTGGATGGGAAGAAAGCCATTGTTGCCAAATTGGTTCGCAAGATGGAAGGAAGCCACCATGGTGGAAATGGTGTGGGGTGTACGGCAAGCAAAGCAATGTTTGGTTGTCATGCACCCTGGTTGCGGAAGGGACCCTGCAAGTGGACATGTTGAGGCCCAACACCCACTGCATGCTAATTGAATTTCTCGTGTACATAAAGTTGTGCAGGCTTTCAACCGAGTTTGCAGCTCAGCAGATGCTCGAGTGTGACTACCATTGTCATACACGGCCAACCCGATAGGATAAACCCACCACGGGACTTGGGGGCCTTGGATGCACATGGCCAATTGTGAGTGCACCTCTCGTTTGTTTGGAACCCGGCATATTGCAGTGAAATGGAGACAATCACTAGAATCCATTGGCACGACCAAAGAATGGAGGGAAGACCGGGCTGCCAAGAGCACTCGGCTGGAAGGGGCAAAAGGGCAAACGGCAAAGGATTCAAGGAAAGGACAAGGGTGAGTGGCAATGAGAGGCCAATAGGCACCCGTGGCTACGCAACAACCCACTTAGGCATTTCCCATTGTGGTATTGTGGTAATAGTGGTTGGCTAATGTGATGACAATAGTGTCACCATTTGCGAATTGGTAACTTTGATTGATTCACAACAAGAAGCGCGCCGATGAGGAGTTGGGGGAAGATGATGAGGGGTTGTGGTGTGGTATGCATCCATTTGGGCTAATGCTCACCGAAATTGGTGGTTTTGGGTTGTATCGCATGTTGCCCAACCCTTTTTGTATGCTTTACCCTTGCAGTCGTTGCAATGTGGGACATAGGTGCATAGGCTGCTTGGGGCATGGATGACAATAACCCATACAAGTGCCCGCTGCCCATTGAACCTTCCCCGGCCTGTGAGTATCAAGAGGGAGATGATAAAAAGCCAAATGGTACTTGTGTAAATATTGGATGGGAAGAAAGCCATTGTTGCCAAATTGGTTCGCAAGATGGAAGGAAGCCACCATGGTGGAAATGGTGTGGGGTGTACGGCAAGCAAAGCAATGTTTGGTTGACCCTGCAAGTGGACATGTTGAGGCCCAACACCCACTGCTTGCTAATTGAACTTCTTGTGTACATAAAGTTGTGCAGGCTTTCAACCGAGTTTGCAGCTCAGCAGATGCTCGAGTGTGACTACCATTGTCATACACGGCCAACCCGATAGGATAAACCCACCACGGGACTTGGGGGCCTTGGATGCACATGGCCCATTGTGAGTGCAGCTCTCGTTTGTTTGGAACCCGGCATATTGCAGTGAAATGGAGACAATCACTAGAATCCATTGGCACGACCAAAGAATGGAGGGAAGACCGGGCTGCCAAGAGCACTCGGCTGGGAGGGGCAAAAGGGCAAACGGCAAAGGATTCAAGGAAAGGACAAGGGTGAGTGGCAATGAGAGGCCAATAGGCACCCGTGGCTACGCAACAACCCACTTAGGCATTTCCCATTGTGGTATTGTGGTAATAGTGGTTGGCTAAGGTGATGACAATAGTGTCACCATTTGCGAATTGGTAACTTTGATTGATTCACAACAAGAAGCGCGCCGATGAGGAGTTGGGGGAAGATGATGAGGGGTTGTGGTGTGGTATGCATCCATTTGGGCTAATGCTCACCGAAATTGGTGGTTTTGGGTTGTATCGCATGTTGCCCAACCCTTTTTGTATGCTTTACCCTTGCAGTCGTTGCAATGCCACCTTCTCTTTGTGCACTGTGCACCTTTGTTTTTTTGGCACTATGTGTTTTGCACGGCGATGCTACACATTATTTTGATTTTGATGTGTGGGACCCCGTTGGGCGTGTGAACCAAGTCCAATGGACCCATTTTCTTGCAGGTGCTACCTGTGCCCCATGGTTTGCCAGCGTATGCCATTGGAATTGGAGGGTCGAGTGTGTGGGTGTTGTGGGTAAACAAGGCGACGATTTTTTTCACTCATGGTGATAGGGCATTGGATTGCCAGAATTGCAGATTGGTCGGCAGAGTTCATTTATTAATGTCACTATCTTCCTTGAGACTACTACGTTCCCCGTTGGTGTGGCTTTTGCTTTTGAGGACGTGTGTGAAGGAGCAAGCCTTTGAGATGCCTCCTAGCTCATGGCAACGATAAGAGAGGGTTGTGTGTGAGAGGTTAGCGCGTCACACTAAAGGTTTGTTGGTCAAACGTGGTCTGCGTGTGTGGTTACACTTACACTTACACTCAGTGAAGAAGAGTCATGTGGTGACAGAGGCCCTTGGTGGTTTTGGCATGACGCCATGGTGTGTTGTTCTCGTCTGCAGCTAGCGGGGCCTACTGGCCCTTGGTGGTTTGGTCTTTTAGTTTGCTCCCCTTTTGGTTTGCTTTACTCCACCCCATGCAAGTGACAACATGTAGGGCACGCGGTAGTAGATTGTATGTGGCGATGCATGCAAATCGCCCTTAGCAACGATGGGCGAACCCAAGGTGTGCGTTCGGCTCATTTTTCATTTGTCCCTCAAAGTCTGGCACCCCTCAAGTATGAAGTATCAAGTATCAAGTACCATTCACATTATGGCTGTAAAATGGCTCAAACTCCATGTCCACACTAAGCTTTTATGCATGGGCAGAACCACACATAGATATGTACAACCTCATATAAGTGCCCAAGAGGTTGTGACTTGCCCTCCATTTACCCCGGCCTATCCTTAGTACACATGCGTCTATTATTACATCATTAGTTGGAACTTCTAATGCTTTTCAAGGAATAGAACATCAATAATGGCCAAATGTGTAGTCCGTGCGTTCATAGATGAGGAGAAGTGCAATGATGGAAGCGATGTCACTCACTGGCAACTTCAATGATGTTGACCTCAATGCCTCCATTTACCCCGGCCTATCTTTAGTACAGATGCGTCTATTTTTACATCATTAGTTGGCAGCTTCCAACGCTTTTCTAGGAGTAGAACATGAATAACGGCCAAACTTGTAGTCCGTGCATTCATAGATGAGGAGAAGTACAATGATGGAAGCGATGTCGCTGGCAGCTTCAATGATATTGACCTCGGTGCAGATGTCGACATCATGGAGCGCAATGCAACACCTTTATGCTACTCCCGTCGCTATGGTTCTTGCCACTATGGGCATCGTACACACTTCCAACGGTATCATCGACCTCGCCACCACTACGGGTATTACCCTTCATATTTCAACCGTTGGAGGCACTACCCATCTCACGGATACTACTACCGCCCCCGCTACCCCTACAACTACTAAATGCATGCATTTATGGTTTTGTGCATATTTTGAACACCGCTGGTTTGCACTATTGCCCGGATGTGCATTTTAATATGATTTCCTTCCTCCTTCCCGGATGTGCATTTAAAAGTACCACTGACGTTGCCACCACTACCATAATAACCTTAGTATTCCTACCGCTAGAGGTGCTACCCATCTCATGGGTAGCATGAGATGGGTAGATGGGTATTACCGCTACCCCTGAAATTGGCGAATGCATGCACTGATAATTGGATGCGTGTTTTGAACACCACATGCTTTCAACTGGGCATTGTGCTATGTTTGTTGGCACTTGCTTTGTTGCACATTTTTATGATGATGCACTTATTATGTTTGTTCAATTGTTGCTATGTTGTGTCACTTGCTCCTACGGTTTCATTGATGCATTCCTGGGACTTTAAATGCGATCTTGGGTCCTCAACAACTTGTTCTCTCTTTTTTTCTTCCTCTCATTCGATATCCTATGTCAGAAAACTATCATGGCTACGGCACTGCAACACATCTACAACCCTCTCTCTCTCTCTCTCTCTCTCTCTCTCTCTCTCTCTCTCCTTCTTCTTCTCGTTCAATATCTTATGTCACAAAACCATCATGGCTATGGCACCCTAACACATCCAATCATGCTAACCTTTGTCATGTCAAGTAGTAAGGTCGTCTCTGTGCAACCTTTGATATCGGTTCCTGGCAAAGGAGGGTCAACAGAAGGTGTTCAGAAGGTGATTCGAGGAGGCAATGGTGTATAGTGGCTTTGGTTTTGCTATTGCCGTCATGGCATGTGGGGGAGTTGTTTGTGATATGAACATGCCAATAGGAAAAGGTGATTGGATACCATTGATTCATACATTCCATTGATTAACAGCACCATTCGCAACACCAAATGCTCATTACCCACCAACTCTTGGTGTGTGGCCATTTTGTTGATTTCCCTGAACGCTGGCCAATTACATGGCACCATTGGTTATCCACCAAACGACGTTGATAGCCAACCATCTATCACTGAGACGCTTGAGCCTATGGGTTGGGCCCCTACTAGTATGGTGTATCTTCAAAGTTGTAGTTGAACCCCTTCCAAGGGACCCAAGGGACGTCCACTCTCTGCTCGCTTGGACCCACTGGACTCTAGCAACCCTTTGTACTGCTTGTGGATAGTGGTGTTGGCGAACGAGTGGCTCATAGTGATCGTCGTCCGGCGATCATGTCGAGCTCCCTCCGCCCTTGGCGTTGGTGGATGGTGCTGTAGGTGCATGTGCCCCGGTCAGCATCAAACAAAGTGTTGTGGAAAGGAGATTTGAAATGAGTGTTGTGGTATGTTACGTGTTTATTGTCCATTGAAGCTCCAGCCTCCAACTATTTGTCGCCCATTTGTCCACCCATTTCATTGGTGTTTTTTTGCATGGTCTTTTGTTCTATTGTGGACTCACATGATGTCAAGCAACTCGCCACACATCCTTTTGGCTATTTATAGGTGTTTTGTTTGCATGCTCATTCGTTCTATTGTGCTCCAAGGAGTACTTTGCCTTTTACAGCCGGACCAACATAACGTCACACAATTCGTGTTGTTTTGTTGCCGATCTTTTAGAAAATTCCCATTGTTTTAGGGTGGTTTAATTTCTTGTCAATGCTAATACACTTAATGCCTCGTGTGTTGCGCAAAAGACTCACCGTAGAAGTGTGCAAAGTAGCTTTGTCAGCCCCTTGACATGTTGTATTATAATTTTGTGTATGCTGTCAATGTCGCACAAAACAGAAACCGTGTGCGGGATTTTCAGCGGCGATTCGAACAGAGATGGCTAGAGCGAGTTGGACCCACACTGGGACCGCCACTGCTCGGATCTAGCGCACCAGCTGGGGCCGCACCCATGGTCGGCCACAAGCATATCCCTTCCGGCGGGAGACCGAATGGTTTTCATGACGGCGTCAAATGCAGTCACTCGTGCGTCTTAGTATCTCAAGATCACATTGTGCTAACCCGCGGTTGCAGCTCTTTCTATGATGGGAAGGGTTTGGCCACACCCAAGAGTGTAGTGAAGCCACCTTTCGTGTGCACCTTGTCCCGCAGAGCCGAGGCAAGTTGGGCGGTGGTTTTCCCCTCCGTGTTGCTCCTTGGTGAGGTGTGCAGCCATGTTACCACAGATGGCATGCCGTAGGCGGTTGTGATGTTTGTCAAGAAGGACCCCGCATACCCTAAGAAGTATTGCCCACCGACTGCCAAGAATGCAATCTACACAGTCTACACGAAGCAAGAACCAAAAAACGTGCAGGAGGATGAGTCATCAACGGTACTTTCCGCGTGGCCCTTGGGTACCACGGGAACAACAAGTCTACCGGGCAACAACCAAAACTCGCTAAGGAAGGAACTCGCTAAGGAAGGAGATTCCATCGCCCTAGACAACCAAGGATCCACCAAGGCCATACCAAGCCTATGGGAGCGCGTCGTCCCCGACCAAGAGTTCCCGGACATAGGTTGCACCAAAATGGTAAGGAAGAAGCTATCCATGCGTTGGGTGCCATGACGGAGGACAGTGCAAGCGGCCTCATACACTGAGGTTTGTTACATCCGTGGCGATAACACCGGTGGTGAGAAGCCGATGGGCACAAGCGCCTATGGAGGGAAAGGGTCCAAGGGAAGGGCAGCGAATGGCAATCGGCCAGTAGGCGCCGCCAGCTGCAAACGAGATCATCACACCATGGCGTTATGCCAAAACCCCCTCCCCCACATGCCAAAACCCCCCTCCCAACACACGATGCACTCGCCACAAGGTGGACGGAGTGGAGAAAAAGGGTAGGTTGAAGCTGGTTATATGCCCCTATCAAGGAAGTAACCCTGCAAATGGACATCTTGGGCCCCGGAAGCTGCCGTTGTGGAGGGTTCCTCTGCCTGCTTGTATGGGGTGTCCACCTGGATGCACCATGCCAAATAATGGCGAGGGCCGTTGCCCTCCTTTGCATGGACTTGACACAAACAAAACACGACAAGACACAGTGAAATAGGGGCTGTCCGGGGGCTCCGTTGGCACACCCTACCAAGGGCAAGGTAGGGTTGCAGGGAGGTGATGGTAGGCCAAATAGGGAGAGGGAGGGCATTCTAAATTCATGGAGCAGCATGCTCCTTAGCTTCCATGCTTGGATTCAACCTCTTTCCTTAGCAGCTACCCTAAGTCTGCCATTCACTGTGCATTGCAAGGCGCAATCCCGCGAGTACTAAGCCGTACCCCATGGGACATCTCCCTCTCTCTTTCCTTCTGTTGGTCCATTCTCCCCCTATTGCCATGTGATAAGTTACACATCATGAAACACCTCACCACATGGTTGCGCATCCATGCTGTTTGGCAATATAATGCCTACACCTCCTGGCATCTCCCCTTTTCCCACCGTTGTGACGCCCATTGCACCGTCTGGTGCCATGATTACCCCATCCTCAAACAAATGCGTAGCTTGGCCCCACGGGGACACGGGCAGGAGGTGGCAAAGCCAATGGCCGTGCCATTCCCTCAAGTACAGGGACAGATCGCGGGTCCACAGTGATAGCTTAGCGATGACCTCGGTCTACCGCTACCACACTGTGTAGAATGGTCGTCACCACATGACCATGGCTTAGGTGTAGGGTTGTGATCAAGGACATGTGCATTACATTCATTGCTTTACACATTGTCTTCCTATCACAGCGAAAGGTGCCTATGGACATGTTTCATTGACGAGCTTTTCTTTGTGCTGTCGCGAGCTGATGTGCTCCCTTTGCCCTTCAGCTACCCGCGCAGCAATCCCAAGGGAGGGCATTCTCCATGATTGTGGCTTTGCTCCGAGGCTGTTGACCATGGGAGGGCCAGTCATAGGGCAAGTTGAGATATGTGCCCGTGGGATGGGGCAAAATGGCCCCGCACCCCCAAAGTCATGAAGTTAGCGGTTGGGGCTTTGTCACAGTGGCTTCATGAACGGGCTCCACAACTCTCTTGATGCTTTTCTCACAAGCGGAGGGACAAATCACGGGTCCACAGTGATAGCTTAGCAACGACCTCGGTGTACCGCTGCCGCACTGTGTAGAATTGTTGTCACTGCATGACCATAGCTTAGGGCTATGGACATGATACACTGATGTGCTTTTCTGTGCTGACGCGTACTGGCGTGCTCCCCGTTGCCCTTCAGCTCACCGCGCAGCAATCCCTAGGGAGGGCATAAGGTGGTGAGAACACATTGCCACCCTATCACACCGAAAGGCGCCTATGGACATGCACCACTGATGAGCCTTCTTTGTGTTGTCGCTTGCTGACTTGCTCCCTTGCCCCTTGGCTCACTGCACAACAAACCGAAGTGATGGGCACCACCGCCTATGGAGGGGAGGAAAGGACAAGGGTAAGTGGTGAGTGGCAAATGGATGCCACCAGCTTGAGACAGCAATCCATCCAAGCATTATGCCAAACCCCATGTCTTGTGGAAGCCCCTTCAAGTCCAAGTTGTTTGCCCAAATTGTTACGTCAACACCACCTTGTGTTGATCAACCAGGGCGCATGCGGAGTGTGCCACTGGCAAGATACTCATTGGAAGGGGTCATTTGTGGCCAAAAGCATGTTGTGAAATTTTTTTTGAAGTCATGTAGGACCACCTACAAGTGCGTTTGACGTGAGACCTGTGGATGACCCTATTCCTGTGGATGACCTGTGGATGATCACGTGAGACCTGTGGATGAACCTATTCAAGTTGCAGAGTCGAAGAATGCTGTGACACACCTAGACACAACAACCAGAAACCAACAACTGTTGGCATGGCGATGACAGATTCCAAAATCCAAATAAACCAGAAACCAACAACTGTTGGCATGGCGATGACAGATTCCAAAATCCAAATAAACGTCCCACCATTGTTGACGGCGCACCGTTGTTAATGGCTTGTGGAGTTTCCACACAGGACTTCTATGTTGTACTTTACCTGCCACGCAGAACCAGGAGCACTTATGAGGCACACGTAAGTCTGAGCAAAAAAAAAAGCGATGCTTTGTTGTTGCCTTCACTTGTCTGACTCCAAGGTCAATTGGTTGGCACTGAACCTCTCTGTTGCAAAGACAGTTTTGTTTGTATCCAGGGAGTCAGGATTTGCACTGATGCACAGTGCATTTGCATTAGTGCCCTTCACTGTGCTTTTGCCGTGCCTATCCAACTGCATTATTCAGCATCAAGTACCGTTCAACAAAAGTACACATATCAGAAAGTTTGCCACACGAAGAATTTTCGTGAGGCTTACTTGAAGCCTTATGGGTCGGGGCATTCAAGATTGTTAGGTTGTACCATTTTTGGTCCTCCAAGATGCCGTCTGACACACTGGTCCAACCATTAAACCCAGTCTGATTGCACATCTGGAGTCGCACCAAGCACTTCGCCTGCTAGTGGACGAGGCTGACTGTCAGGCAGACAGACACTGTCCTGCCGTCTGACACACTGGTCCAACCATTAAACCCAGTCTGATTGCACATTTGGAGTCGCACCAAGCGCTTCGCCTGCTAGTGGACAAGGCTGACTGTCAGGCAGACAGACACTGTCCTGCCTGTTTGGCTTTTGATTGGGATGTTAGGGACAGCGGTCAGGGCAGCAGCCAAGAACACATAGCTGCATTCATCTCCTTGTTCTTGAGGACCTTTGCCATGGCAACTGGCCTCGTGCAAGTGCTTCAGGGACCTGACGAGGTCGCTTTGGAGCATCCACTGACACCCAACAGAGTGAAGGTGAGTGTCCATGCATGCGATGCTGTGTACACCGTGCGCCTGGAGGAGGAGTACACCAACGGGGGCCCCAGGGCTGCGGACATCATCTACCGATTCCGGACGACGGGGAACGAAATGTACGTGACTGACTTCAATGCCGATTTGGGTGGCGTGCAATACGGCTACAGAGTCACCGAGAAGATCGGCCCAAGCGATAACATGGCCGTGGCGGAGGTGCTGTCACAGGAGCCTCTCGGTGCGCTACTCGCTCGACTGGGTCGTCTGGCGCCCCAGGCACGCTGCGCTGTGGCGGTGGAGTACACGACGCACGTCACCGTGACCCGCAGCGGCGCGTGCGCGGTCGTTGTCCCGTACAACGTGCTGCCCGCCGCCCTCCGGTCGCAGGTCCCGAGCGCCTATGGCCAACAGGTCCTGTACGAGGTAGCCCTCGCGTTCCCCAGCCCCGTCCGCAACGTCACCGCGCCCCACGACTCCATCTCCGTGCAGTACGAGGGACAGCTGGCGTTCGTGGAGGTCCTCCGGAGGGCCCCCATCGCACAGGACCTCGTGCTGCATGTGGACTGCGACGTGCCGCTCGCGAGCCACTGGCTGACGCTGCCCGACGGGGGGCGCACGCGCGCACCGCCGGCGGACGCTGCGCTCCTGGTCCTCCACGAGCGGGACGCCCTCGCGCACGCCGCGCGCGCGGCCGCCCCGTCGGACTGCGACCTGGTGCCGTGGGCCACGTTCGTCCCGTGCTTCCGGTGTGGCTACGCCCCGTGCCTGTACCACTGCTCCTGCCAGTGCGGGTTCGGGGTGTGCGGGGCGTGCCACACGCGGGGCCACCGCACGCGCGCCGCCCTGCACCACCCGCTGTGGGCGGCCCCCTGGCCGCCGGACGGCCGCTGCGCCCACTGCCCCAATCCCCAGGAGTACCGCTGCGCGTGGGGCTGCGACGTCGGGGTGTGCGGCGCCTGCTACAATGGCGGGCGCCGGATGCACGGCCGGCCGCGGGACGTGCATGAGGTGGTGCTGGTGGTCGACATGTCCGTCGCCGCGCCGCACGGGCACGGGGACGGACCCCCGACCGGGGAGCCGCGCGGGCCGGGGGGCATACTGCCGCTTCCAGCCTCCACCGAAGGTGTGCCGCCTCGGTTTGAGCGATGCGAAAGAATAGGAACCTGTAGGAATGTGGAAGAATTGTGCTAATATCACCAATTCATAGCCAATGGACCAATGTCTTTCCTGTGCTCCAACAGCACACGGGGGTGCCTACGGGCGTGGCAGTTCCCACTGCATTTCCTTGGTATCACAATCAACTCATCTTCACGGCGCGTCATGTCCGCTACCACATCGCCTTGTGGGACAATCCTAGCATTGGACAGCTCTGATCCTTGATTCCGAGAGATTTATCCCAGTGCCTTCTGGTGAGCGGGCTTACAGGGTGGTGAGAGGCCGATGGGCACCACCGCCTATGGAGGGAGGGTCCAAGGGAAGGGCAGCGAATGGCGATCGGTCAGTAGGCGCCGCCAGCTGGAGAGGAGAACAATACACCAAGGCGACATGCCACAATCCCCCCCCGGAAAAATTACCAATTTATAGCCAAATGACCATGAAACATGCTTGCTACCCGACGTGCATTATATCTTTGATTGCTCCAGTGCACCGATGATTGCCCCAAAAGTAGCACCACCTCTACAGGCATGTCTTTGACCGCTCCAGTGCACCGATGATTGCCCCAAAAATACCACCACCTCTGCAGGCATCCTGCTGATCCCCATCAGAAACGTGGTCTCTGTGGCTGTGGCGCCTGCCGGGGATGGTTGGGGCGAGTCCTGCAAGTGCTGGACGAACACAGGCTTTAAAGCTTTCAGTTCCGCCAAAACCAATAAAGTCAGCTGAGGCACACACCCAAGGCCTTCATTGCTGCCAGGTTCCATCAATTCTGCCCAGTCACACACCCATGGCCTTTGGCTCCATGGATTCTGCACAGTCACACATCCAAGGCCTTTGGTGCTGCCAAATTTCCATCCATTCTGCACAGGCCCGGAGTCCGCCGGCGCTGTGAGTGCGCGTGCGCTGCAGCAGGCCCTGCTGATCTTCCTCCACTCGCTGTCCCCCGGCGTGCTCTTCAACATCGTGGGCCTGGGGTCCGGGGCCCTCGCCGACCGCCTCTGGCCCGCCAGTCAGCCGTACTCCGACGCGTCCCTGGCGGAGGCCACGGACCACGTGGACCGCCTGCTTGGCCCCGCCTACCGCGACGCGGGCCTGGCCTGCAACCCCCACTTCGACCTCGGGCGGGCCCTGCGCGCCGTCTTCGACCACCGCCAGGGGCAGCTCGACGTGCTGCTTCTGACGGAGCACGCGCTCCCGGCGGACGTCATGGGCCTCGCGCGGGCGCCGCTGCCGGGGCACGAGGCCGGCTCCCGCCCCCCAGGCCCCGGCGTGCCGCCGCCTCTGCCGCAGGCGCCCGCCCATCCGCTCGCCCTGCCCACCGCGCGCGCCCGCCTCTTCCCGTTGCCGCTGTCCACCACCACCCCGCTGGCCACCCTGACGGCCCTGGCGGTTGCCGGGCACGGCGCCTGCCCCGCCCCCCCCTCCGCCGCGCACGACCTCCCCGCGCTCCTGTGCCGGCAGCTCTCCCTCACCCGCCAACCGTCCATCGCCAACGTCCGGCTCCAGTGGTCTCCCACCGCCGGGCCCGGCGCCTTCAGCCCGACCCTCCCCATCCCCTCACCCGTCCCCAGCCCCCTGCTGACCCCCACGGCCCCGGTCCTGGTCGGCGCCCTGCCCCCTCTCGGAGCTGCGGTCACCACCGTGCCAACGGTCGCGTACACGTCCCCAGGGCCCGTTGACGAGGAGCGCTGCAGAGAGCTCCCGCAGTGCCCCCCCCCGCCTTCCCGCCCCCCCATGCCCTGCCACACCGCGCTGCTGACCCGCGCGGCCGTCCGCGCGCTGACGCTGTCCCAAGCGCATGCGGCGTGGGAGGTCCGCCAGCGGGTGGCCGCCCTGGCGGTGCAGCACCGCGTGGCCTCGCCCCTCACGGATGCGGTGGTGGTGGGCCCGGGGGGCGGCATCGTGGGGGCGGTGCAGGCGCGCAGGACCGCGCCTCCGAAAGCGCCAAGATACACAGCCTCCCCCATCGGCCCACCAGACGCCGTGCCGGCTGCCGCGCCGCCACTGGACCGACCGCCCCCACCCCCTGCCCCAAGGCGCACCAGCACGGCCCCTGAGGGCCCATCCAAGCCCCAGCCCGCAGCCCCCCGTGTCTGGTGGCGGCGGCGCTTGCCGATGGTCAGAAGGTCGGAGCCCCAGCTCGTGACGGGGGCTGAGGTGGACCTCTATTCCGCGGCCGAGCGCAAAGCGGAGGCTGCGGCTCCGGTGGAGGCACCGGTTGCCGGGGCCCCGGACACCCCCGAGGCACCGCCGGTGGTGGTGGATGAGGCGCCGGCTGGTGCTGGGCCGACTGCACCCGAAGAGGGGCTTCCGGGCGGTGGTGCTGCCACAGACGATCAGCGTGAAGGGGGTGCTGCTGCCCCCGAAGACGTGCCTCTGCCCCCTAGTCCAGCCCCAGCGCCGAGTCAACCCAGGGAGACAGTCGCGGAGTCCACCGAAGCCCCGGAAAACGGCGCACAGACGATGGACAGGGGCTGTGAAGGGGAGGCGGCAGCGGGTCATGCGGCGGGCGGTGGTGCGGGCGGAGGAGAGCAGCTTCCGCCCGCAACGGCCGCCGTGCCCATGGCTGCAACTGCCGCGGCGGGGGCGGCCGCGGCGGTGGTGGCGGCAGGTGAGCTGCCGCCCGAACCGGACGCCGCAGAGGGGCCTGCACCCGCATCGACGGTGGCGGCAGAGACGGTCGTGGCGCCCGCGGGCCCCCGGGGGGGCGTTGAGCCGGCCGCAGAGGCTGCCAGCCAGGCCGCCCCTGCGCCTGCGACCGCATCGCCGGTGGCGGCGGAGACAGTGGTGGCGCCCCCGGCCCCCCGGCCCGATCCAGAGGCCTTGGCGCGGGCTGCGGAGGCCGCCGATCAGGGCCCCTCTGGGTCTGCACCCACATCGACGGTTGCGGCGGAGACGGTTGTGGCGCCTGCGGGGCCCAGGCCCGATCCAGGGGCCGTCGGGCCGGCTGCGGAGGCCGCCGGCCAGGGCCCCCCTGACGACACCCTGGCCACGGGGGCCGCCGACCATGCCCCTGTCCACCATTCGGGGTGGACCCTGTTCCACTGGCCCTTCGCCAAACCCCCGTCCGATAGGCGCCGCCAGCTGCAGACGAGATCATCACACCATGGCGTCATGCCAAAACCCCCGTCCGATACTCCGCTGGCACCAACGCCAGGGCCCCACGCTGCAGAGCCCGTCGCCCCGTCACCCCAAGTGGCTGCCTCGGAGGCGCAGTTGCAGGCCATCGAATACCCGGCGCCAGTCGAGTTGGCGGAGACAGTCAAGTCCAGCTCCAGTGGTTCCCCAGGCCACGCGCCGACGGTTGCAGTGCCCGTGGAAGGGGCGGTTGAGACGGTAGAGGCCGGGCCAAGCGGCTCCCCCGAGCGTTCGCCCTCCAGCAGTTGGGACGTTGTGGAAGACGGCCGCACCGACGGCCGCACCAACAGCCGTACCAACGGTCAGCTTGTTCAAGGGGTGGTGAACAGGGCACCCGGACTGGCGCAGGAGGAGGGCGGAGATGCTGCTGAGGCAAGGCACACCAAAGAGGAGCAGGTCGCTGTGGCGGGCAGCAGTGGTGGCACGCCGGATGCCCATGGGTTGGGACACGCACCAGAAGAGCCTGAGCCAGTGGCGCTCCCTCGCGCAGACCCTGCGGCAACTTTGACTGCCGTGCTCAACGTCATCCGCCATCAGGGGGCTGAAGGCTCGTGGAAACGCTTTCCGCAGAGCCTGTGCGCCCTACAACGCCTGCCCATTCCTGAAGGGTACTCGTGCAAGAGCTGGCGCACCGCCCTTGTTGTGGCAGCCTTGCGCATGCGCTACGCGGAGTGCAGGGGGGCCTGGCAGTTGCTGGTTGACAAAGCGTGCGACTGGATGGAGTCGGAGGTCCACAACGCCGATGAGGTGCACCAAATGGCAGTGGAGGCTCTGTTGCTGGTCCAAGCGCCTGTTTAGTCCTCCTTCACTCCTGCGTCCATGTGCCACTGCTTAGAGCTACGTTGTAGCGAAGGCAAGCCACTGCACACGCGTAACGTGGTGGTGACCCGTATGGGCTGTCAGTTTGCTTGGGGGGAATGCATATGTACTTTCTTCGCACACCATTGGTTTGCTGACTTCTGAATCGCCATTACCCAGGAATGTCCAGGTGCTGTTGGCAGGTTTCAGTGAAAAACGTCACGCAATGCAGGCCTGACACAGTGCACGGGACAGTTGCAGATTTTGCTTTTGGCACTAGGGGATGTCCTGCGGTGTGCATGTGTCTGTGTTCAGAAGAGGGATAAACGGAAACTGTTGCCTGGAACCCGTGCTTCCATGGTGTCTGTGTGTTGTGCTTTGCACGGCACATTGGCTGCTTGTGGCATGTGCCAGTACGTGGGATGTATCTTGTGGAATGTTATGCTGCAATCCATGCAAGATGCAGGCATGACAAGCCCCTCCACGCCCAATTTGATCCACTCATGTTTGCCTATTGGGATGCAATTTGTTCCCGATTTCTTTTTTGTTCAGGCGTCCGTGGTCCGTTATTGTGTCTGCACTCCCCATGCCTTTTTTGTTTCTTCGCTAGTATGGTGTGTTCCCCTGTGTCCTCGCTGGAGTCATGCAAATGAAACCCCTGTGTATCCCTGTGTTCACTCCTTCAAACCATCCCTTTATTTCCTTTTTGACAGATTCTGGGGTGGTGTTGGGTTGTGAAGCTTCACCATAGACGATACCCGCTCTCCACCAGAGATACAACATCCCTGGTAGGTGTACATTTTTGCGCATGCTAGATAAGTGGTCTTTTGTGTGGTTTGGTAGATTGAGTGGTGTATGGGATGAGGATGATGTAGATTGGCAGGGCGTTGCACAGCCCAAAGTCCTGTGAGTTGCGTTCCAGATGAAGACACAGGGACTGTCCTTGTGTTTCCATGTGTCTCCATAAACAGCCTGCCTCCACAACTTCCTGCAGTCAGCTGTGCCCCACTTCCTCCACGGTGTATGTGACGCCCAGCGCAGCATTTGCAGCAGCAATCGCCTTTGTAGTTGACTTCAGTCTTCCTTGTCCACTCAAACAAAGGGCATCGCCAGAAGTGGAGTGTTTTGACCCGAACATTCCTGTGCCGTTTGCATCAGCAGCCATTGACTGCATACCCACGACAGGACAGTCCAGGATTTACTTCAGAGGGAGTAGTCAGCACCGTACGCATCTAATTGGACCCCGTTTGTCCTGCTCGACAAGTGGTTCCATCCAGTGCCCTGTGAAACATCAGTGCGTAAAGGCGTCTCCCATTAGTTATGCTTTCTTGTTCGTTGCATGTACATGTGTTCCATTCGAGTTTTCTGCTTTGGCCCACCATGGTGAGTGTTGTGTGATTTTGTGTCTTCTGTGTGATTGCTGTCACCGGTTTGGTTTGCTTGAATGGCAGTTGCCATGTTGGTGCCAAATGTCAGCGCCTTGTGCATGCAACGTGTGCGCAGTGTGTGCACCCAACGCAAACATTCTCAGCAGCAAAAAAGCAACAAAAAAATCTTCTGTTGTCAAGGCATAGTATTGTACAGTAATGTCTTTCACACAGGCCATGGCCCTTGCAGCATAGGTATCCAGCGTTCTGGTTCCAGATTGCCCCATTTTCTGATGATGATTTCTTGTGCTTTCATGAGGATTCTGCTGATGGTGGATGAACAGTGTTGTGTTTTCACGAGGATTCTGCTGCATTGGTGGTGGATGAATAGTGTTCTCGGCCATGGGACGTGACAACCTAGGGTTGAGGCAGCGGGGACCTGGCTCGCACAGGACACAGCTGGGGCGACTTCCCCATCCCCCTCTCTGCCCATCGGCCACAGTTTGTTTCCAACTGTAGCTGGGTTTGGGCCATTGCATCCCAAAACCCCGCCCTCTGGCAGGGTAACACCACAACACAACCACCATTGAGAAAGCCCCCACCACAGGTGAAGGGTAATGCCGTATGGATCCTTATTGTTTTGGTTGATGCAACCTGCCACCACAGAGAAACAGAAACGGCGGACTAAAATTGCGGCTTGATGGACCTTCACTCAAGGAAAGGGGAGGGAAGGGCAGGGCAGTGAATGGTGATCGGCCAGCAGGCGCCACCAGCTGCGAACGAGAACAACAAATCCAAGGCGACATGCCAAAACCCCCACCTGGCCAACGCCGAAGGCAGTTGCCTTCCTCCGTGTGGACTCGACACGGAGCAGTGAAACACGGCAAAGTCCAGGGGCTCCGTTAGCACAACCAACCAAAGGAAAGGGAAGGGAAGGGGTGGTTAGAGGCTGATGGGCACCACGGCCTATGGAGGGAAAGGCCAAGGGAAAGGAAAGGGACGGGGAGAGGGAAGGTTAGACCAGGCAGGAAGAGGAAGGTCACAGGGTGGTGAGTAGCCGATGGGCACCAGCGCCTATGGAGGGAAAGGGTCCAAGGGAAGGGCAGCGAATGGCGATCGGCCAATAGGCGCCGCCAGCTGCAGACAAGAACAACACACCATGGCGTTATGCCAAATTCTGCTCCCCGCAAATGTTTTCAAGATTCTGGCCTCACATGCCTCGCTTGCCCAGTTTGCATGCCAAGTGCTGACAACTTGAGGGTTTGCGATGGCGTTAAGACCGCATGACATCTGTGCCCTGGAGCCCGTTTCTCAACCCCATGAAGACCCAACTTTTGGTGTATCTGCCAAGCACAGTCTGGGAGCCACAGTGTGAGCAGCGGTATGGAGAGTAGGCCAGTGCAAAATATGCGGTGGAAACGTAGAAAAATGCACGGCCAGTGCAAAAGTTACTGTAGAAATGCACAATTGCTTTACTGCTCATGAGTGTTCCACACACGGTTGCTGTGCCAGTGGTGACAACCTTGTGGCAAGCTCACATGTTGGACACCCCCCCCTTTGACCCCCCTTGATGCAACGCAGGCTCACATGTTGGACACCCCTCTTGATGCAGTAGTTTGTAGTTTGGCTTCTTGCCAAAACCCCCTTGATGCAGTAGGCACCGCCAGCTGCAGACGAGATCATCACACCATGGCGTCATGCCAAAACCCCCTTGATGCAACGCAACTGGTGTGCCACACATGCAACAGGGCTCGGCAATGTCAAAAAGGCATAGAGAAAGGGCACACCGAGGGCACAAAAAGAAAGGTTGCTCCCCAATGCATTAGAGGCTGAGTGCAAAAAGAGTGCAGGATGTACACTGTGCTGCAATTCCCTGCATACCTCTATCCCCAGGGCCTCAGAAATGGTGGTATTGGGCCCGAGAAAACGGTGGCCCCAACCCCCAAGAAAATCCAAAGTGGCTAAGGGGACACAACACGCGCAGCAAAGGCACGAAGGAGAGGGTAGGGGGTTCGTGTTGCGCTCGCCAAAGGAAGGACTGAGCGCGGGAACTTGGAGGTGAAAGGTTGTTATGTGCCCCCGTCGGGGAAACGACCCCGCAAGTGGACATCCCAGGGCCCATCAGCCGCCGTTGGGGAGAGGTACCTCACCGCCGGCTTGGTATGGCCGCTTGGACTGGCCAACTTCCTCTGCGTGGACTTGACGCAGAGAAGTGAAACAGGGCAAGTCCGGGGGCTCCGTTGGCACAACCGACCAAGGGAATGGAAAGGGAAGGAGTGGTGAGAGGCCGATGGGCACCATGGCCTAAGGAGGGAAAGGCCAAGGGACGGGCATGGGTCAACATACACGATTTGAGTATATCAGTGAACAACATTTAGAAGCCTTAGTTGAATTCTCCCTCACAAAAGACATCTATGCCCAAGCCGCTGGGCAGCTTTGGTGCCGAAGTGCCTCCATCCCCATGGGCGGACCTTTCAGCGCCCAAGGAGCCGACTTGCACTCCGTCTGGCAAGCAAAAAAAGAAATGTCATTTTCTCCGCTGACTTGGAACACTTCGTTTTTCCGACACACAACACCCCTTGTGGGATACACCCCGCGGCAATACTGTCTCTTTAGCACAATTTAGAGATAACATCCTCACGGCCGCCACGGGACCTGCCTGCAAATCTGAAATAGCCCACGTTTGCTCGGCCCTAACCCAAGCATGGGGACTACCGGTCATCTGCCTGTGCATCACCCCGACCCAACCCACATGCACACAGGCCTGCATGTCCACCTCCACCACAGCAATGGGCATCAACATAAACGTACGGGAAGGTTGTGGCGCAGTCACCACACACGCCCAACCCAGCGGGCTCACCGACTCCTGGTCCCTAAAATGCTGCCCCACCATGCAGCGCTCATGGTGCGCCTCCCACCGCCATGTAAGAAACATTATGACAGGCTCCATTGTAAATGTCCTTCCCTTTTTAAATTCATGGAGCAACATGCTCCTTAGCTTCGCTGCTTGGATTCAACTGTCTTTCCTTAGCGGCTACCCTAAGTCTGCCATTCACCGTGCATTGCAAGGCGCAATCCCACGAGTGCTAAGCCGTACCCCATGGGACATCTCCCTCTCTCTTTCCTTCTGTCGGTCCATTCTCCCCCTATTGCCATGCGATAAGTCACACATCATGAAACACCTCACCACATGGTTGCGCATCCATGCTGTTTGGCAATATAATGCCTACACCTCCTGGCATCTACCCTTTTCCCACCACTGTGACGCCCATTGCACCGTCTGGTGCCATGATTACCCCATCCTCAAACAAATGTGTAGCTTGGCCCCGCGGGGACACGGGCGGGAGGTGGCAAAGCCAATGGCCGTGCCATTCCCTCAAGTACAAGGACAAATCGCGGGTCCACAGTGATAGCTTAGCGATGACCTCGGTCTACCGCTACCACACTGCGTAGACTTGTCGTCACCACATGACCATGGCTTAGGTGTAGGGTTGTGATCAAGGACATGTGCATTACATTCATTGCTTTACACATTGTCTTCCTATCACAGCGAAAGGTGCCTATGGACATGTTTCATTGACGAGCTTTTCTCTGTGCTGTCGCGAGCTGATGTGCTCCCTTTGCCCTTCAGCTACCCGTGCAGCAATCCCAAAGGCCAAGGGAAAGGAAAGGAAAGGGAAGGGCAGAGGGATAGTTAGGGCAGGCAGGAAGAGGTCACAGGGTGATGAGAAGCCGATGGGCACCACGGCCTATGGAGGGAAAGGGTCCAAGGGAAGGGCAGCGAATGGAGATCGTCCAGTAGGCAGCTGCAGACCAGAACAACACACCATGGCGTCATGCCAAAACCCCAAGAAAATCCAAGGTGACATGCTGAAACCCCCAAGGAAATGCTGGCCCAAGCCCCCGACAACGTGCACCGAGTTCTTCTCGGGGGGTCCAATGGGGCCTCAGCGAGATGCCCGATGTGGCAACGCAAGCCCACCGGGGGCCGCGCTCTCAAGGGAGTGACCACGGCAGTAAGTCCCAGCGTGCTGGCACTGAGAAGCGAGCAGGGGAGAGACTCCTTCCCTCGCGTAGCAACTCAACCAGAAAAGGGACGCACCACGTCGTCAAGCGCCCGGACCAAGCCGGGAGAAGGGGGCCAGCAAGGGGCCCTACGCACCTCCACCCAACACGGGACACCACCGTCAACCCAACAACAACTCGCTCCTATGTTGAGGTGGTCCGGGGAGTCGCGCAACGAAGTGGGTGGCCAGCGACGGTAAGAGGCCCACCCCACGTCACCCGCTACATCCTACTCCCCCGTGCACCCACGCATCCCCCACAACCCCCGTCCGCGCAGCAAAGGCATGAAGGAGAGGGTAGGGGGTTTGTGTTGCGCTCGCCAAAGGATGGACTGAGCGCGGGAACTTGGAGGAGAAAGGTTGTTATGTGCCCCCGTCGGGGAAACGACCCCGCAAGTGGCCATCCCAGGGCCCACCAGCCGCCGTTGGGGAGAGGTACCTCACCGCCGGCTTGGGATGGCCGCTTGGACGCACCTGGCCAACGGCGAAGGCGTTTGCCTTCCTCTGCGTGGACTCGACGCAGAGAAGTGAAACAGGGTAAGTCCGGGGGCTCCGTTGGCACAACCGACCAAGGGAAAGGGAAGGGAAGGAGTGTGGTGAGGCCGATGGGCACGGTGGCCTACAGAGGGAAAGGCCAAGGGAAGGGAAAGGGGAGGGGAGAGGGAAGGTTAGGGCAAGGAGGAAGAGGAAGGTCAAAGGGTGGTGAGAAGCTGATGGGCACCACCGCCTATGGAGGGAAAGGGTCCAAGGGAAGGGCAGCGAATGGCGATCGGCCAGTAGGCGCCGCCAGCTGCAGACGAGATCATCACACCATGGCGTCATGCCAAAGCCCCCGACAACATGTTGGGCACCTTGCCCTTTGCCCTTGCCCCACCTGCCACCTTCTCTAACGGCCTCAATTCACATTCACATTCACTACGTTCCCGTCCGGTGTTGAAGTGCCATGGCGCATGTGTCAGCCCCGAGGAAGGTCCTCCTCTGCGGCGGGTACGTGGTGGCCCCAGGGCCCGCGACAATGGTGGCCCCAGCCCCCAAGAAAATGATGGGACGAGTCCCTGAGAAAATGGTGGCCCCTGGGCCCGAGAAATGGTGGCCCCAAGGCCCGAGAAAATGGTGGCCCCAGCCCCCGAGAATAGACCTTTGCAGCCAGGGTGGTGACCAACACCGACCTCAACAACACAATGAAGTCTACACGTGCACCGAGTTCTTCTCGGGGGGTCCAACGGGGCCTCAGCGAGATGCCCGATGTGGCAACGCAAGCCCACCGGGGGCCGCGCTCTCAAGGGAGTGACCACGGCAGTAAGTCCCAGCGTGCTGGCACTGAGACGCGAGCAGGGGAGAGACATCTTCCCTCGCGTACCGACTCAACCAGAAAAGGAACGCACCACGTCGTCAAGCGCCCGGACCAAGCCGGGATAAGGGGGCCAGCAAGGGGCCCTACACACCTCCACCCAACACGGGACAACACCGTCAACCCAACAACAACTCGCTCCTATGTTGAGGTGGTACGGGGAGTCGCGCTACGAAGTGGGCGGCCAACGACGGGAAGTGGCCCACCCCACGTCACCCGCTACATCCTACTCCCCCGTGCACCCACGCACACCCCACAACCCCCATCCGCGCAGCACAGGCATGAAGGAGAGGGTAGGGGGTTTGTGTTGCGCTCGCCAAAGGAAGGACTGAGCGCGGGAACTTTGAGGAGAAAGGTTGTTATGTGCCCCCGTCGGGGAAAAGACCCCGCAAGTGGCCATCCGAGGGCCCACCAGCCGCCGTTGGGGAGAGGTACCTCACCGCCGGCTTGGGATGGCCGCTTGGACGCACCTGGCCAACGGCGAAGGCATCTGCCTTCCTCTGTGTGGACTCGACGCAGAGAAGTGAAACAGGGCAAGTCCGGGGGCTCCGTTGGCACAACCGACCAAGGGAAAGGGAAGGGAAGGAGTGTGGTGAGGCCGATGGGCACCACGGCCTACAGAGGGAAATGCCAAGGTAAGGCAAAGGGAAGGGGAGAGGGAAGGTTAGACCAGGGAGGAAGAGGAAGGTCACAGGGTGGTGAGAGGCTGATGGGCACCACCGCCTATGGAGGGAAAGGGTCCAAGGGAAGGGCAGCGAATGGCGATCGGCCAGTAGGCGCCGCCAGCTGCAAACCAGATCATCACACCATGGCGTCATGCCAAAACCCCCGAGAAAAGATGGCGTCATGCCAAAGCCCCTGGGAAAATGGTCAGCACCTTGCCCTTTGCCCTTGCCCCACCTTTCACCTGTCTTCTCTCACGGCCTCATGCACATTCACATTCACTACGTTCCCGCCAGGTGTTGAAGTGCCATGGCGCATGTGTCAGCCCCGGGGAAGGTCCTCCTCTGCGGCGGGTACCTGGTCCTGGAGCAACCCAATACAGGCCTTGTGGTGTCGGTGTCGGCGCGGCTGCACGCCACAGTGACCACGGAGCCGCTGCCAGCCTCAGATCAAGCGGAGGCGACCGGCTCCGATGCACTGCTCTGCAAAGTCCGCGTGCACTCTCCGCAGTTCGCTGCTACATTCGACTACACTTTTGGCTGCACGTACCCTGACCTCGTGTGCTCGCTGGGCTCCGCCTCGGCCCAGGAAAGCCGCTTCTTGGAGACTGCCATCGTCACGAGCCTTGCTGTTGCGTGCGCGCGCGCGACGGACTGGGAGGCACTGCGTGCGGCGCTGCACGGGCAGTGCCTCGTGCTGACGGTAGCCGCCGACAACGACTTCTATTCGCAAGTCGGGTACCTGCAGAAGCGTGGCCTTGCGGTGACGTCAGCCGCGCTGCGCGACATCCCGAAGCAGAACCCCGACATCCGTGATTCCGCGGGTGGCATCGGCAAGACGGGGCTTGGCTCGTCCGCCTGCCTGGTCACCAGCGTTGTGGGGGCGCTGCTACACCACTGCGGCACAGTGCGCCTGCCCCGGCGCACCGTCGACGTGGCGTCGTATGCGGGGGCCGCCGGGGCGGCGGACGCGCGTGCGCTGGTGCACGCCGCGGCGCAGTTCGCGCACTGCTACGCCCAGGGGAAGGTCGGCAGCGGCTTCGATGTGTGTGCGGCCACGTACGGCAGCGGGGTCTACGCGCGTTTCGACCCCAAGGTGCTGACCGCGGCCATGGAGGCCTTCGCCACCGCGGGCACCCCCGCGCGGCAGCTTGTGAGGCTGCTGGACGTCGGAGCGCCAGCACCGCCGATTGCGCTTGACGACGCAGTGCCCGAGCCCCCGCAGGGCTGGGACCACGCGTTCGTGCCGTTCGCGCTCCCAAAGCCGCTTGCGCTGGTGCTCGCAGACATCAACGGAGGCAGCAGCACCCCGGGGATGGTGTCCAAGGTGTTGCAGTGGAAGGCAGTGGCGCCGCCGGGGGAGCGCGCCCTGTGGGAGCGGCTGGCGGTGCTCAACCCGCAGTTGATCACCCTGTTCCGTGAATTGGGGCGCATTCTTGACGAGGAGGCCCAGCGCGGTGTCGTACAAGTGCTGTGCCAGACCGCGTTTGCGGACTGGCCGAGCGTGGCGATGGCCGGGACCGGGGCTGTTGTGGAGTGTCTGACCCGCATCCGTCGCGCGTTTACCGAGATCCGGGGCTGCCTGAAGCGCATCGGAGAGTTGTGTGGGGCGGACATAGAGCCGGACCCGCAGACGGCGCTGATTGAGGCCACGCTCGCGGTTCCAGGGGTGCTGATTGCTGGCGTGCCCGGCGCCGGCGGCTACGATGCTGTGTTCGCCGTCTTGCTGGCCGACAGCGTGCGCCCGCGTGTCGAACACCTCTGGCTGCAGCGTGGCGCGCCCGCCGCGGATTCTGCGGACACACCTATTGTGCCCTTGGTGCTGGACGAAGAACCGTTTGGCATCGCAGTAGAGTGATGCAATGGGCCCCAATGGATTGAGAGATTGGGACGGATCGGGCCGCTGTGTGGAACGCCAATAATTCCTCAATGAATCTGCAATGACAATGCTTGTGCATGTTCAAGATTCTGGGGCGAGACACTCCATGTCTTTGGAGGTGTGGTTCGTTTCGGATACTGCACAGGATCTGGTAAATTTGAACAAATATGCCGCCACTCTCCGTCTCGAGAAGGACATGCGAGCGCAACGACGAGTTCATCACAGGTGCAGCGAAGGTTCGCCATTCTATTCTTTGACCCAGGTCATCAAGCCGTCTTCCACATCATATGCCAATTGGAACACCTCCTTCCACATCATATGCGAAGCTGAAGAAGAAGCTCGGGTGCAGCCACTACATGTCCATCCCAGAAAACAATTTGAAGAAACGCATGCACCACCAATTCGTGCAAGTACCTGAGAGATGCAAAGACCAATGCAGCGTTGGCACATGTCGACAGCCAAGTGAGGGGCAAGGAGATCCAAATGGCTGTGGACTGTTGAATATATGTCGCTGGGCCAAATGGCTGTTGATATATTTTGCCGGCCCAAATGGTCGCATGCACTTGGAACCATGACACAGAATGATGATGATGGCGATCCAGTGCACAAGGAAGTGAATGAGTACCGCCAGCTACTACGTGACCTCCCGATCCAAACCGCCAGCTGCTACGTGACCTCCCGATCCAAAACATGCTCATCGCGATGGACAGTGATTGATTGTCGGCAGCCGTTTCCCAAACTTTCTGCAAATCAAGAACATCAGGAAACCGGGATTGGGATAGGGGACGATGGTGTGTGATTGGGTTTGATGGCAATTTCGGCAAGTTTTGTCTTGGCTCTTGTAATTGGTGGTGCATGCGAGACAATGAAGCGACCTTGATTGAGTGCTCGACCGGTATGTGCCCTGTTGAGGGCAAAGGATGCGGAGCAAAGGCTCAGAGGAAACAGGACTTCTGGAATACGGTACAGGACAGCGTTCGTTGATTGTTCTGAGGCATGACGTACCCAGGTGGAGGGTAAAGAGGCAACCGTCCATATTTGTAATCTTCACCCGGCAGACTGGCCATCCAAACCCAGCGTCTCTTATTGCCCCTTGAATGTTGTTGTGGCGTGCAAGAACAGGTACAATCCATGCCAAGTTGTCACATTTTCTGCTCCCTGGCCCCGAATGCTTCGTGTTGTTCATGTGGTTGGCTATGTGACCGTCCGAAATGAAGACTGGTTCATGACTGTTTATGGCCTGCTGTCCCTGACACCCTGTTGTATGGGACTGGAATTATGCTAGGGGTATTGGTAAGCGACAAGCGACAAGGTAAGTGACAAGACACGTTTTTGTTTTTTTGAGAGGACCTGTTCGATTGAGATCAAAATGACTCAGAAAGCAATTCCAGTCTTTGCAGCATGGGGGGTTGGTTCGAATGTCAGTGATAGTGTGTGCAAGAAGGCTGTGTATGGTCAAAGATTAGCATGATCATGTTTCCTGGATCACAGCGCCATTGCATCCTGTGAGCCAATAACTCGTCCGACCGAGCACTGGTGTTTCACGACCGAGCACTGGTGTTTCACCAAACGTTTCTTGTATTCACTGCGTGGATCAACAATTTCCAGTGATCCAACGATCAACATGCTGCAAGCGTCAAGAGCACTCTGGGTATTGCTGCGGTCCCAATTGCTCCTTTTTCGTTCATGGGGCACTGCAACGATTGCAGTTGACGAAGCAGCACTTTTAACGAAGACCCAACGTTGTGCTGGAGACGTGGTCCGCGACTGTGCCGATTCCGGTTGACCATGGAGATCTTTCTAGGCCGAAGGGAGGAGCTGAGCAGGTGACTGTGCAGCCCAGCTGCCAATCTGGATCCTTGGATCGATGTGGTTGCTGTGCAGCCACAGTTCGGCAGGGCCAGCCCCAACAACCTGCAGAAGTGAACAACACACCATGGCGTCATGCCAAAACCCCCAACAACCTGCAATCCAACACTCCCAACACTCCTGAACACTTCCAGCTGGGTTTTGAAGGAGGATGGCAATATGTCAGTGAGAGCCCCAAGCTGCACGCCCTTATTTCGTCAATGTTCAGACCTCCACAGACGCGTGCTAAGTATCTTTTCCAAGCCTGATCACTTATCGTTTTCAAACTCATCTCTCCATGCTGGTTGCCAAGCGTGATGCCTGACACTACCAGCCAACTCTCCAGGTGGTTGGGGTAATTCCAACACCCAACAGTCACAACACACCAACCTCTCCAAGCTGGTTTCTGAACGAGAAGGACAATTGTGCATGAATCACACTCTTTGGTGCAAAGCGGCCGATCGGACAGCAGACTCTTATAATCAAGTAGACGCCACAGGCAGCCTGCATGCCTGAGGGGAGAGTGAATTGGAGGCAGAGATTACCAAACAGCGTTGTATGGGTGTCGACGTTTTGATTGCGGCCTTATGGTGTTGGATTAGATTTTCAGGTCAGGAGTTGCATAGGTCTTGCACAGGTTTCAAATGAGCAAATCGCATATGCATCCGAACTGCAGACCTGCTTTGTTGTGCTTTCAAGCCTCGGCTCTGCCCGGTTGCTTGATAGCTGTAGATGTCATATCCCTGTCTGAGATGAGGGCTGCTGGTTTTCTTCATACTTTTTCTGGATCTCCAGGTCAGTTTTGAAGTACCTTTTTCTACACACCAAATGTTTTACACTCTTGTCCATCAGGCAGGGGGCAGTGTCAATATTGAGCCAGCACCGGGGGATGGAAGTATGGTCAGCAGCAGAATTGGTCCATGCGTTTGATCATGAGATGGGTTCAAACAATGACGAACTGTTGAGCAGCTGGATGGAAAGGGAGGGTACAGGGGGTATTGGGGGCAGAATATATATGTCCTGGGTTGAAGAGTTGAATGAGCTGCATGTCTGCTTGGCCGTGACCGCCAAAAGCATGCCCTGTGCCATTCCCTGAAACATATGCTCTTGAAGGGTGATGAAGGAGGGATTTGGTTGGCGTGGCCGGCATGGACCAGCGCCACAGAAGGTGGATTTATGCATAAGTCACGGAGACGGGTTGTGGTTGTCCTCGTAAAGCTTTCTGAACCCTTTCTGTAGTGTCACGTAGTCCAAGTTGTATTCACAATCTGCACGATATAGCAGGTGAATAGCTGAAATCCATGCAGCAATGCATGTTTGTTGTGTTTGCAGTTCAACTCCATTGGGTGTTGGCCCTGTTTTGTGGTTATGTTGAGTATTTCCTGATATCCTTTGTCACCAAGAAAGCACCATTTGGTTGGCATGGACCAGTGCTACAGAAGGTGGATTTATGCATAAGTCACGGAGACGGGTTGTGGTTGTCCTCGTAAAGCTTTCTGAACCCTTTCTGTAGTATCACGTAGTCCAAGTTGTATTCACAATCTGCACGATATAGCAGGTGTGAATAGCTGAAATCCATGCAGCAATGCATGTTTGTTGTGCTTGCAGTTCAACTCCATTGGGTGTTGGCCCTGTTTTGTGGTTATGTTGAGTATTTCTTGATGTCTCTTGTCACCAAGAAAGCACCACATGAGTGTGAGCATTGTGCGCTGGTGCACCGTGTTTTGTCGTGCATGCTGCTCTTGAACTAAAGTTAAGCAATGAACTATAGTTTTGCTACAGCATAATCGGAGACAGGACCTTAAATTAAGGGGGGGGGGTGTACAGGGCAAGGGGGGCGCAATGTGCTCTGTGCGCGTGCTGTGCGAAAAGTTGGCTGTTGTCCATCACTGGTTGCCATGGGTCCCAGGACCCTGAACTCTGCACCCTACAGCCCCTGCTGGCACACCAGGGGTATTTTTTTTTCAGTTTGATGCTTGCCACTGGTCTCAGGGTCCTGAATTCTGCACCCCATGCTGTTTTGAATTGATTGTGCCCGCTTCTGTAGGTGGGTGGTTTTCAGGGGTGTTCCTGGGATAAACAACATCATAATTGGCTCTGTGTGCGCACTGTGTGAAAACGCCCCCAATGACAAGCAGATGTCCCGGTTTCAGGGGTCAGCCATTGTTCCCGGTTTGCTGTGCTTTGAAGGAATTACATCACCAGCCAATCCCATTCTTATCGGAGCTTGAGTTTGAGTGTTGTGCATGGACATTGCCTCGTCATCAGTTGAAGCAGGTCAGATCTGTGAAAACCCAGGGGGTCGGGGCACCAGCAAAACACCCTCTCTGCACTGCACACTGCCCCACAAAGCATGATGGTGGGTAGGTGGCGGGCCGGTGGTGGTAGTTGGTGGGCGGGCAGGCGGGCAGTGGGCTGGTCCTGGTGGAGGGTGGGCTGGCGGGTGGGCTTGCAGGTGGCGGGCCTCCCTCATATGCCATTTTTGTTGACTTGCTACTGTGGGCTTTCTGGATGCCTCAGGACGTTTGAGGCTCTCCGCATGAGGGTTTCTTGTTACTCCAGTCACTCTTATGTGCTGGAGACCACGGGAGTATCTTACTACCGGGAAACCAATTGAAATGATGTTCAAAAAGCAGTCTAAGGGGTCGCCCTTAGCGCAGCGCGCGCACAGTGCAACTATTTGGGCGTCCAGCCGTACTGGTGACCCATACTTTGTGATACTAGGGGCAGCATTGTTGCCCCTGGTGTAGGTTTTGATGCTTCTTCCACATTTGGGGGTACGGCATTTTTGGATTTTCACTCACTTTCACCCATTTCCACACGGCTTTTCATTGTTGCCCCCGGTGTAGGTTTTGATGCTTCTTCCACATTGGGGGTACGGCATTTTTGGATTTTCACCCACTTTCACCCATTTCCACACGGCTTTTCATTGTTGCCCCCGGTGTAGGTTTTGATGCTTCTTCCACATTGGGGGTACGGCATTTTTGGATTTTCGCCCATTTTCACCCAATTCCACACGGCTTTTTGCGCTGTTTTGCTCGTCTTCACCATGGACTGCCACATTTTGGTGTGGCACCTTGAGTCGGGGTGATAGGGGGAAGAATGGGAGCTTAATGATGAGGAGGTAGCGGCGCTCGACTTACACGGTGCTACCAGCCCGAATGAAGTGGAAGAAACTCTTCCTGACAGGAATGCCGAAGAAATGGCTCAGGAAAGCTTCTTCTTGGTGAAGTCAGTACTCTGTCATTAGTATTCTGTCATTGTTGCTTGCTGTCATGTCATTAGTATTCTGTCATTGTTGCTGTCAGGGCTAGTGCTTCTTGACCCTCTTGACCCTCTGACCCTCTTGACCCTCTGGGAAGGGTATGGCGTGGATGAGGCCACCTCGAAGTCCTGCGCACCATTTCTTTTGCCCCATTGGCATTTGAACTCTGCTGGGGTTGAATACTTGTCCCAGAACAACCCAGGTGAACTGTTGAGGCTAGCTGAATTGCTTGCAATGAAAGCTCAAGGTTTGGCGCTATTTGAGAGTCTCACCCTAGAGACTCACTCCCTTCTCGTTTCATGTCTTTGACCTATGGTGGGTTATGGCAAGCATCGGACTATGTGTGTAGGGGCACACTCCAGGCTTTCCGCATTTTGCACGATGTCTTATGTGAAGGGAAGATAGCTTGCATATGTCTTGAGCTAGGTTAGTTTGGGTGACCTAAATTTATGGGCGTTTGGAAGGGGTGTGCCTGGGGCTCTTCGGAGAGAACCTAGTCTAAAACTAGCGTGACGTGCACGCGCAATGTGTGTGCACTGCAAGGACTCCCCCTAAGGATTGTGAAAATTGAATGCACTATTGATGGGTGTTTATGCTCATTTACCACAATGTTTCCTCATCCGAATAACCATCCCATGGGCCATCGTATTTGGCAAATGTTGGTGCAGCAACACAGAAAAGAGTGCCAGTTGTGAATTGTTGAGTTGGCCATGTGTGTACCCAACAAGTTTGATCCACAAGTTCAAAGTTTCACACCTGTCAAAGCATGGCAAATGTCCAACGCAATCGTGAAGTAGCAAATGATTGGTGCACTCTTGAAGTATCTTCGCCATTCGCCCTTGAGGTATCTTCACCATTCCCATGCCATAATAGCTCCTCATTAGGAAGATACGGACGTATCTTGTCTTTAGCATTCACATGTCACAATACCCCCCCCTACACGGGGCAACAACCTCAACCTAGCAACAACTCGCTCCTATGCGGAGGTGGTCCAGGGAGTCGCGCTCAGAAGTGGGCGGCCAACCACGGCAACTGGCCCACCTCACAACAGCCGCTATATCCACCCGCCCGGCAAGGCGCATTGCTCGTGTGCACACATTGATCTATCGTGCTTGCACGTATGCCACAGGACTTCACACACCTGGAAGATCTGGTACAGCGAGAGTGCGAGTACCCGCCACGACTCCGTAGCACTGCATCGCCGGGGGTATGGCATGCGGTGGACAGTTGAGCATGTGCCGATGGTGTTGAGGATGGTCTCGCAGCTTGGACCGGGCACCACCGTTGGCGCTCCTGTTGAGCCCTGAACATGTGACACATGGGGGGAAGTGGTGATAGTCGTGCTGAGTTTACACAGCTCACCCACACACGCAATGGAAGCACTCCGCCATGAGCATGAACGTGACCTCGTGGAGGTGAAGGGTATTGCCGTATGGATCCTTAATGTTTTGGTCGACGCAACCCGCCACCATGGAGAAACGGAAACGGGAGACCAAAACAGCGGCTTGGTGGACCTTCACTGAAGGAAAGGGAAGGGAAGGGCAGCGAATGGCGATCAGCCAGTAGGCGCCGCCAGCTGCAGACGAGAACACAAGACCATGGCTTCTTGCCAAATTCCCCTCATACCACGCATGACGTGGATCGCCCCCCCACGGGGGCTGTTGGGGCGTGGAACGCGCCGAGCGTGCCGAGAGCATGCTAACGACACCGCGACTCACGTGGAGCTCCCGATGAAGAAGATCTGGTACAGCGAGAGTGCGAGTACCCGCCACGACTCTGTAGCACTACATTGCCGGGGGTATGGCATGCGGCAGACAGTTGAGCATGTGCCGATGGTGTTGAGGATGGTTTCGCCGCTCGGCCCGGGCACCACCGTTGGCGCTCCTGTTGAGCCGTGAACATGTGACACATGGGGGGAAGTGGTGATAGTCGTGCTGAGTTTACGCAGCTCACCCACACACGCCATGGAGGCACTCCGCCATGAGCATGAACGTGACCTCGTGGAGGTGAAGGGTATTGCCGTATGGATCCTTAATGTTTTGGTCGACGCAACCCGCCACCATGGAGAAGCGGAAACGGCAGACCAAAACAGCGGCTTGGTGGACCTTCACTGAAGGAAAGGGAAGGGAAAGGCAGCGAATAGCGATCTGCCAGTGGGCGCCGCCAGCTGCAGACGAGAACACAAGACCATGGCTTCTTGCCAAAACCCGTCCTCCTTTCTTAGACACACTTTCTTGATTCATTTGAGTCTGGGCGATCGGGTGTTCTACACCCGCTCCAACGGCGTGCGAGTTCGTGGCACGGTGGTTGGGATGGCGAGCGATGGGCTCATCCACTTGGAGTACTACCAAGATGCACTACTGGTGGTGAATCGCCAATGCAAGATGGAGTCCATGTGTACTTAGTTGACAATGGAACAGAAAGACAGTTGTGTGTTCTTGAGGGTGGCGACCAACGCTGTTCATGGCTTTTCCAGTTGTGCATGATGTGTGTTATGTGAAGGGAAGGTATTTTGCAACTTTCTTGAGCTGGGGCAGCTTGGTTCACCTAATTCTAAGGGCATTTCCAAGGGGTTTGCTTGGGGGCTCTTCGGGGGGAACATAGTCTAAAAGTAGCGTGCACTGCGCGCAGCGCGCGCGCAGTGCAAAGATTTCCCCTCCGCGCGGGATCTTGGAGGCGAAAGGTTGTTGTGTGCTCCCATCGGGGAAATGACCCTGCAAGTGGTGATCCCAGGCCCCAACAGCCGCCGTTGGGGAGAGGTACCTCACCGCTAGCTTGTGATGGCCGCTTGGCCAACGGTGAAGGCCCTTGCCTTCCTCTACGTGGACTCGACGCGGAGAAGTGAAATAGGGCAAGTCCGGGGGCTCCGTTGGCACAACCGACCAAGGGAATGGGAAGGGAAGGAGTGGTGAGAGGCTCATGGGCACCACAGCCTACGGAGGGAAATGCCAAGGAAAGGGAAAGGGAAGGGTAGAGGGAAGCTTAGGGCAATGCGGAAGAGGAAGGTCATAGGTGGTGAGAGGCCGATGGGCACCACGGCCTATGGAGGGAAAGGGTCCAAGGTAAGGGCAACGAATGGCGATTGGCCAGCAGGCGCATCCACGTGCAGACCGGAACAACACACTGGCGTCATGCCAAAACCTCCCATCAACGAATCACCGTCTCGTGGATAATGATTTTCCACGGACAATAAGTTTCCGAATTAGTAAAATGGTGGTGCAACCACACTCGGTGACTGTTGTACATTGTCGAGCGCAAGTGGAGAGGTTAATGTCAATTGATGTGCCCGACAGGCTTGGTTCATTGTTGCACATCAATGCCAGGGTCGGTTCATTATTGCACGTCAATGCCGTTTGGGCTTGCCATTTCTCAACCAATAAACAACAAAGTCCTCATGGTTAAGCAAAGAACGATTCAAACCTTTCAAACACCCCAAACCGCCAGCTGTAGACAAGAACAACACGCCATGGCGTCATGCCAAAACCCCATCTCCCCCTCTCAGCCACTCCTACTCCTACTCCTACTCCCCCGCGCACCCACACACACCCCACAACTCCCATCCGCACAGCAAAGGCATGAAGGAGAGGGTAGGGGGTTTGTGTTGCGCATGCCAAAGGAAGGACTGAGTGCGGGAACTTGGAGGCGAAAGGTTGTTATGTGCCCCCGTCGGGGAAACGACCCTGCAAGTGGCCATCCTAGGGCGCGCCAGCCGCCGTTAGGGAGAGGTACCTCAACGCCTGCTCGGAATGACCGCTTGGACACACCTGGCCAACGGCGAAGGCATTTGCCTTGCTCCGCGTGTACTCAACGCAGAGAAGTGAAACAGGGCAGAGGGAAGAGGAAGGTCAAAGGGTGGTGAGAAGCCTTACAGTCGTGCTCCCCGTTGCCCTTCAGCTCACCGCGCAGCAACCCCGAGGGGTTCTTGTTGCGTTTGCCAAAGGAAGGACTTAGGGGGAGCCTTAAGCGCAGTGCGCGCGCAGCGCACGCACATTGCAACTATTTGGGCGTCTGGCCGTACTAGAGACCCATACTTTGAGATACTAGGGGCCCCGAGGGGCATCATGGTGACCCCTAGCGGAGGTTTTGCAAGGCGTAGCACGTTTGGGTCAAGGCATGGCAATGCTACGCCTTGCAGGAGGAAGGACAGAGGGTGGTGAGAGGCCAATGGGCCCCACGGCCTATGGAGGGAAAGGGGGCAAGGAGGAAGAGGAAAGACACAAGGTGGTGAGAGGCCGATGGGCACCACCACCTATAGAGGGAAAGGGTCCAAGCGAAGGACAATGAATGGCGATCCAGCCGGCGGCGCCTACCGGCTAGTAGGGGCCGTTAGCTGCAGACGTGAACAGCACACCATGGCGACACGCCAGAGCCCATCAAAACAATGTAGTTAGTGGTTGGGCCTCTGTCATGGTACCTTCATGAGTGGGCACGCAAGCTGTTGTTGCACATTATCGCATGGTTGTATTTTGTCTTGCACTTTTTGTGCGTGTGTGCCACCTGTATTTCTCGCTCCCTTCGTGCATGTCCATGTTTCGGCTCCTATCACCGGAGCCTCTTAGCCAATTCATTTTGTGTCATTATGTGGATGATTATGTCCATGGTGATGTATTATGTGTTTATGTGTTTTGTGTCATTATGCGAATGTCTATGTCCATGGTGATGTATAATGTGTTCATGGTCGTACTCTGTTGTTTTGTTCTGCATTTGTTTTCATAAGGAGCATGTTCTCTTCTTTATGCCTATTGGCTATCTTGGCATGCGTGTTTGCTTTGCATCCGATCATGAACAACGAGAACCAATATTATGATGATTTTGGGCTGCAAGATACCTACACTTTAGGGCTTGATCGTGGATTTGAGTTGCAAGGTGGGCTGCTCCCTTGTTGTGGCGTTGTTGTGGCCCATGGGTTAATTGTTTTGCGATACCCGTTGATTGTGTGGGTTTCATTCGTCATTCGCGTATTGTTTATGGACTCCATCTCAAGCCGTGGGAAATGGCTGAGAAATGAAAATGGGGGGAATCAGATGTCCACGCCAAATGTACGACATGGAATGAGAAAAGATAAATCTAAGGACTGGGGCTTTCTATGAACCCATTCCATTAGTTGGTGATTGCGCCTATTGGCCCCTCACCACCTTGTCCAAGACCATGGCTTCTTGCCAAAACTACCTTGTCCCTTGGCTTTGTTGGTCTTTGTTCTCTCTCCCCCACTATTTTTTGGTCCCCTTCCTCACTTGGTTGGCCCCGTGTGTTGCACCCACGCCATTGCATTTCTCATTGACGTGGCTAGCTGTCGCCGTTGGATGGGTGCGTCCCATAGTAGCCTTTGCCCTTTTTGCACTACAATTGTTCCCCGAGCCCGCATCTAGCAACTTGTTAGTCCTCGCCGTTGGCACGGCCTCATAGTCACCCTCTCCAATGTAGGCTTTGGGCCCTAGGATGCAAGTAGGAGCCGCATGCTTCAAATAGCAATAGACTTGGGTGTCATGCCTAAGCTTCCAGGATTGTTGGATCATATTTGCTTGGTTTCTCTTCAAAATGTTAATCCACACGAGCATCTTAACCATTTGCTCACGGGCAACTTGATGGGTTGATGCGGTGATCCATCGGTGCTAAACTGGGCCCGCCATTTGTCATTTCATTTTTTTTTAGGTGCACCACGCTTTTTTGCCCAATGCGACCATTTTAGTCGGACATGTGTTGCCTCCATTTTACACCTCAAAGAGGCAATGATCACCCCATGTATTTTGGTGATTACCACAACAATGCGGTGAAACATATTTTCCTCTTGTTTTCTTGCTTCCACACTTCCATTGCACTCGTTGCACTCAGAAAGTGTGACCCCTCATTACTCCAACACGAGAACAACTTCCCGCCACACCTACCATGGCGGTCATGGCCATGGCCGCCGTGTCCATTATGCAGCTCATAGGCCAGACCATGGCCACACCCATTTGGAGTCCCTTCGCGCTCGGCATGCACACCCACATGTTGGATACCGTTCATCCTCTCTTGCGCAACACCATCCATGGATTCATGAACGTTACACCTATTGGCAGAAGAAGCACAATGCGGCACTACGTAGTGAGTTGGGCTTTGGGACATCTGGTATTCAATGCCGCATCCGATGCCGTAGGCACAAGCCCTTCTTACAAGATGTGTGTGCAGCTCCGTACGTAGTTTGCACGCAAGGAGTGGAGGAGGCGTGCTACGATTATTCTGCATGCTGCTCATACACATGTGGAGAGATTTGCTCCTGACTTGATCCACATAGATGGTTTTGCACAGCAAGGTCAAGCATGATGTCTATTGTTGGGCGTGTTTGAACAACCTAATTTCGTTGGGAGTTTGCTTGCTAAGTGGCTGCATACAAGAAACCTCCTAATTTAGATCATACATGTGGATGTTTGATGTTAGCTGAAACAGCGGTCCATTGCACGAGTCATTTTTTTTTATAGTTTTTTCTATCCTTGTGGTGTTTTTCATTTTGAATACATTGGACAATGGGCCCGAGTGGTGAGTTTCTTTTTGGTGAACGCTTTTTCGGTGAGCATCCATTGAATTTGTTGGCCCAGCTCGTCGTCCCTCCATGTTCCTCATTTTTGACCCACACCCTTCACACATTTTGCCCGTTGTCGAGTGACTTGTTTAGTGGGCCTGTTGTTGTTTTATTTGGTTGCTTGAAAGTTGCCCCATGCAAATCTGCACAGCAATAGTTTGTGGTTGTTGTGTTCACCCGTGTAGTGGACTTGTTGATGTGGCCACTCAGCATTAAGAGGCGCAATAATCCATAGGATTGGTGCGCGTTTTGTGTGTTGGCCACGCAACCAAGGAACAAACACAAAACCAACATGAACAACGTCTCCAAATTTTGGACAAGTGCAAGGATATATGGAGAAAGAAGTATCCAATAGCAGTGGTCCTACCAGAAGCCCGCTGCATATCTGAAGGTTCTCGACGCCTTTTTCGTGTGTTGTGCTTTAGGGCAATGAGCTATTGTTCCAATATGTTGTGGGGTTGCCCCGTGAAAATATATGTTCTTTATTGAACGTGATCCCCTTGAATGTGCAACCCAAGTCCCTTCCAAAATTCGGTGACCCAGAGTCGCGAGGGTGCGTTTCCCATGCATTCCCCAGATGCCCATCGTGGGAGAACAGATTATTGTTGGCTTGAGTCGTCCACCACCAATTTCCACAATGTCGGCTGAACTGCGCATTGGTGGTGAACCTTGTGTACTCGAAGAGTACATTGTGCACTTGTCAATTTTGCAATGCAGGCACCATTTTTTGTGAAAGGACCCTAGAGATGAATTCCATGTTTGTGGATCACCATGAGAACGGAGCATTGGGGGCATCAAGGCTGCACAATTGACCTCACCTTTGCTACGACGCATTGCATGGTTGAAGTAAATCTTTCTTTGTGTTGAATCGCATGTACTCGTGATAGAGCACATTGTGTAGTTGCCCGTGAATTTGATGTTTGCGGATCACCACGAGAATGGAGCATTGTGGGCATGAAAGCTACACAATTGACCTCACCTTTGCTTCGACGCATTGCATGGTTGCAGTACATCTTTCTTTGTGTTGAATCGCATGTATCCGTCGTAGAGCACATTGTGTATTTGCCCGTTGTGCAATGTACTTACCCTTTTTGATAGAATGATGTTTAATGGTACATGATGTTTACCGGTGCATGTGTGCGAGGATCATGATGTTGGGCAGTTGTGTTTTGAAGGGCTAACAAGGGTGATTGGCTTTTGATGGGCTCGATGGTAGATGGTATATTCTCCTAGTTTGTTTTGTGTTTCATGCTGGGAATGTGATGGTGCATTTGGCACGTCAGACAACACAAGAAATCCTCGGCCCTGCTCTTGACATAATCATACAAAGCTGGGATTCGCATTGAGTATGGCCAATAGTACACAAACAAAGAGCAGAGCGCCAGCAATTTGATTGCAATTGTTCATTGACTTCACGTCTTCGTTTGAATGTTCTACGTTTCTTGGTTTGCACTGTCACTCACAATGGTAATTGCCCTTGGTTTGGGCACCGGCGTCATTCTGATTTTGGTTGCAGTCGAAGCATGCATGTACCACAAAAAAATGAATCTTCTTCCAAAAATTGGAAATTGAACATCGAACATTCTTGGCCAATTGTGACATCCAATAGATCCAACACTCATCAAAGAAGGGGTGTCATCATAGTGTGAGGGGTAAATACAAACCGTAGCCGAACCACAATACTGCCCACGACCGGGAGAGGAGAACAACACAACGACGTGAGCGAGGTTCGGAGGGCACCAGAGGAAGACCACCCTAAGTAGCAGGCGAACAAGGAACGACACATCCCAAAGGAGAAAGGGAGGGAGAAAGGGGAGAAGGGACGGCAAGAGGAACCACAAAAGCTACGGAGCGGGGTGACCTGTATAAGCAGGCGGCACCGATAATGGGAGGGTAAGAAGGGAGTTTTGGAGGATATCTACAAGGACAGGGTGTGGGTGTCATGGTCGGAGGGGTGCGTGGTGTGGAATTGGACAAGAAGAAAGTGGTACGGGAGAAAGTGGAGCCGGTGGAAGTACTATGCTATGGAGTTTGAAAGATGGGGTTTTTTTAGAGGAGCTCAACGTGGGTGATGCACCCATTGTACAAGAGGTCACGGCGGCACACAAGAAGTGGTTTTTGTCGTCACCATGTGGCCAAAGCCACTCAGGCTAAATGCCGACAATGACGGTTGGAAAACAGAGCCCGTGGATGAGCCACTAGGGTTGAAGGACGGCGTCCAACGCTCAATTTAACCCCACAAACTTCAAGTTGAACTTTGGCGGCCCCAAAGGTATGGCGCGGCAAACCAACAGCGGAGCAAGTATAAACGAGCACAAGGAACCTGGAGACGCGAGTGCCGGGGATAGTATCGGCTTGGGACAAGACAGCCATGCCAACGAGGAGATCCACAAGACGGCCAAAGTGTCAAGGAGATGCAAGTTGAATGGGCACAACCATGTAGCGCATTGTTTTGTAGTGGGTTTTGTTGAGAATGTTGCTTTCGTGCATTGTTTGGTTTTGAAAACACCCCGCTTGCCATCCACCCATGCATGCCCATACACACACGTGAAGCCGTTGTACTCGAACTATGGATCCATGGTGCATGCTTCCATGCTATTACCATTGGGTTTCGCGTCTTTGATCTTGGATCATCTGTCTTTTGGTTTACTACCGCTGCCATTTGGTGCCATTGCAATTTGGATTTTTTACTCTTTCTCATCTCCAAACATGCATTCATGGGTTCCCAGTAGTTGTCCTTGAGTGGGAGTTTTATTGGGGTTATTGTTTTTTTCCATGCTATTTGCATTCTACACGGTTAGTCTTTTTGTGCAGATTTTCTCTGTTTGTATTGCCATGTTGCACACTTTGCTCTTCTTGGTCCTCATCATGATTGTGTGCCAAATCCATGCACAAGTTTTTTATGGGGATGCCGATTTTGATGATGAGGCTGCTTGCACGTTGGGGGATCTCGGCGTAGATTTGGATGCCGAGGATCATCTTGCTTCGGTATTTTTTTTTGCGTGCAATCTCCCCTGGCTGTCATGTTGTCTGAGGAGGAAGGATAGCGTTGTAGTCAACTCTTGGTTTCTCCTTTTTTTGTGTCTTATTGTGCTCGCAACAATAAGAGGAATCAGCAGACTGTGGGAAAGTGGCATGCAAGATTTGCCGCCACTGCACAATGTTGGTATTCGTTGCCAGAATATGTACCACCACGAAGTATTTTCGCCAAACAACGAGTTGTCACCTGTTTGTCCGCAAAAGTGCGGATTTTGCGGCGGATCGCCTGCGCACAGAGTTTGATGCTTTGGGGAAAGGCATATTGATTTGGCAAGTATGTACTAGGAACATTGTAATGTAGGTTTGCTCTTTTGGTTGTTGAGCTGTAAATGCCACAACAAGAGTCATCCGGTCATTTCAGGCGATGCGGCATGGTATTTTGGCACTGAATTGCTTGTGTGAAGAACCCATTCCTAACTTTCATGGTATCACCAAATTGTTGCTTTCTCTCCACAGATGGACACGGCCGAAACTCAATCAATTGGAAGGGCGATGGAAGCTCAATCCTATGGGTGGCCCTCCACATATGGATATCTGCACCCGTATGGCTACTATGGCCATGCCTACGGCTATGCTATTAATGGCTACAATGGATATGGTCAACCTTACACGTATGGTTACAATTACTACCGCCCTCACCATCGATACTTGAATTTACGGCCAGTGACATACGGTCCGAAGCGTTACTCTCGTTAGCTCAGCGGAAGCCACATGGGTTATGGCCATAGCCACCACCATCACAAGAAGGACCACCATCACAAGAAGGCACACCATGACCGTGAAGGCTACAAGCCGCAGCATAAGCCGGACCCGAAACACCTGCCCTCCCAACAACCACCCCAACCTACTGAGTATGAGGATTGTGATGAATACTGGCCGTAGTTCTTGATCGGCCAAATACTGGTGACTTCCAATTCATCTCTAGTATGCTATTTGTTTGGGAAGTGTTTCATTTTTTGGGGGGATGTTCGCTAAGTAGGGCTTGCGGTAGAACCACATGTTGACACAAAGGAAAGACAAAGCCACCCCACAGAGTGTGGGGACGAGTTTTTAATCAAAGTGCCATGTTTTGTGTACCATATATGTTTTGCATAGTCAAACGCCAATGCACTTGTAGGTGTCTTCTTTTCATTGTAATGAATGATGCGCCAATACAGTGTAATAAGAGCTGCACCTTTGGTGTGTTTCTACCCATGTGATGTGTTAGGGTCACACATCATCCATCGAAGGCAAGTGCATGTGATATGTGACCAAATGTCTCACTCATAGTTTGTTGTAATGTGTACCACCGGTACATGTACAAATAATGTGCATGTGACATGAAGCATCTCTCAAAGGCACCAACCGCCAAAACCATGGGTGTGAACCCGAAAGTCCCCCTGTCAAATGGCATTGGCCGTTCATGTACTGCACCGTTCACTTGGACGGAATGTGACATGGACAAGCTTTATGCCGGAGGTGTGATGCCTTGTTTGTTGTGTATATATGTCAATGAGGGTTTGCGCTATTTCTTTGTTTGTTGAATTCAACCCTTCTTTGGATCACACACCCCAATCTTCACATGTGCATCCAATGATGATTGTTGCATTTTGGTCTTGGAATGCACAAAAACGGTGTTCATCACATAGATTTTACACCTTGCTGTTGCGCAACGCCCCAAGTTTGGTTGTCCCATTCAAGCCTCATGGCACCTCTCATTAGAATTTGTGGGAAAGCGGAGATAGGTTGAAGGCCGTGTTTGCAGCTTGTTGTGATCACATTGTGTCACATCATGGGCGATACATTGTGTGTACCATGATGCCGGCACAAATCACTTGCAATTTGCTTGGGTTGTGTCATGGATCCTCCATTGGGCATGCACAACCAAAGAAACACATAATGCCTTGCAAATGAAATTCTCTTGCCCCCTTTCGCAATTCATGTTCACCCCACATTCTTTTTTCTCCTCTCTAGCCCTAAGGCACGTTTCCCAGACTTTGCACTCTTTCATTGCGAAAATAACCTAACAATTGGGTTGATGGTGCTAGTTTGTTGCATTTTGTGAATGATGCATCACATTTTTTTTGGCATTGGTTATTGGCATCTTTTCGGATTCAATGATGGCGGAATGCTTGCTTCCACATTTTTTTTGTCCTTGTTCTGCCCAATTGTTGTATCATTGTGCGTGGTTGCGGTAGAAAATGCAATGGTAGTGTGTCAATGCATTGTTTCCCGGGAGGTTTTCCGAGTGCGGGTGATGCAATCATGTGTGACGGGAGGTGGGATCCAATGACAATGCCTCCAACATTTTACTGTTGGTCGTCTTTGTTGGGACCGAGACCGTTATATTTTTGTGAGCTCAGCCTTTTCTGTGAGCTGAGGTACAGATTGCTTCTTGGAGTCTTTTTGGTATTCAGCTTGCACACAGATTCTTTTCTACATTGGACACGTAACCAGTTTTGGATTTTCTTTTCTTTTGTTTTATTGAAAATAGCACGGCCCGGGTTGCTGATGATGGCCTACGCTTGGTGACAACTTGTAAGGTGTTATGTCAAACGCCAATTAGCCCTGTGATTGATGACTTATTGTAGAACATAAGCCCATAGATTTTGAGCTGTGCAACCAAAAGAAGTGGCGGTGTTCTACACCATGCCATCAAAGGTACGCACATTGGGCCTTCTCTTATTTTGTTGTGGAGAACAATTCGGGTTGAAGGTGCGTGCGAAGATATTGGGGACAAGTCAAATGGCGCCTCTTGGCCTTGTTGATATTTGTAAACAGACATTGTTTGCCATTTTCATCGTGTGTAAAAATGTGTTGATTTGACCTCCATTATCAACCCGCATGTGAAAGCTCAACGTTCTTCATTGGTTTTCGTGCGCGAATGGTTAAGGACAGGAAGGAAGAATAATGGTTAGGCCATTACATCATATCAAGGCGCACCAAAGCAGGTGAGTGATGCAATCTCAAATGAAGCTGCCACCATGCGCAACGAGGAGTAGGCAACATGTACAATGTGAAGTATCTCCATTGACGATGACCAACCTCCTTTGAGAAAAGGAATGCGAACCCAAGAAGGCATTCTATATTCCGGAGAATGTGGACTGTTTTCCCATGGACAGCTGACCGATGCAATCTGAAACGAAGCTGCCACCATGCGCAACGAGGGGTAGACAACATGTACAATGTGAAGTATGTGCATTGACAATTACCAATCTCCTTTGAGAAAAGGAATGGGAACCCAAGAAGGCATCCTATATTGTGGAGAATCTGCACTGATTTCCCATGGATTGTTTTCCCACCCCTAAATCTCCGTTGAAGCTTCCACCAGGCGCAACGAGGAGTAGGCAACACGTACAATGTAAAGTATGTGCATTGACTATTGTCAACCTCTTTTGAGAAAAGGAATGGGAACCCATGAAGGCATTGTGCATTACGGCGAATATGGACTGTTTTCCCATGGACCGTTTTCCCACCCCCGGCTTTCGTTTGTTGGATGCTTCTTGCCAAGGGCTTTGGTTGTGAAAGAACATACCTATGATGTGGCAAGTGTAATGAGCGGTACCAAAAAGTATAACATGCTTTTGATCTAATTGTTTTGTGGATTGCCTGGGTTGCCCATGACGGAGCACCAAAAGAGGTTTTGGATCTATTTTTTGGGGTTTTTTTTTCAAAGAACCCGGTTGTGTCAATACTATGATAATAGATGTGGAGAGGAATAAGGTTGTGCTACCTTGAATGTTTATGCACACAACGATAAAAAATTTAGTTGTCGTGGTTCACACCTTTCTACATTTGTACACTATGTTGTTCGATTGAATGGCTTTGCTTTAGACTTTGAATGGCCCTGGAATGTTGGTACACACAAGGAGAAAAACGTTAATTGTTGTGGTTCCCATCTTTTTCACATTTGTACACTATGTTGTGCGATCAAGTCGCTTTGTGTTAGACGTTGTAGAGATGACGAATGCTTTAGGCAATTCCATGACATCGGCAACATAAGGTTTTCTCTAACTTGTTAGTCTTCGTGTCAAGGTGTTCTCTAATCGTTTCGTATTTGTGCTTTTGCTTTTGAACATGACGTGTTGCAGATGTATCTTTTGATAGTTTTGGTGTATTTGCTATTGAAGATGGTGTCATGGAAACGTATATGATAGTATTGGTGCCGAAAGTATAATGTGCTTTGGCTCTATTTTATTCTTGGATTGCCTCAATTGAACATCATGGAGCGGCAAAAAAAAAGTGTTGTTTTTTCTTATACAAAATGGTTTTTCCAATAAAATGTGAAAAGATGTGGATCACAATTTTTCTTCTGTAGCTTAAATGTTTGGACATGGAACCAGAAATAAGTTCATTGTCGTGTTTGACACTTTTTCCTGATTTGTGCAATGCATTCTTTGATAAAATTGGTTTTTTGTAGACTTTGATTTGAGACGAAGAATGCTTTACGTAAGTGCACGAAATCGGCACCATAAGGTTTTCTCTAATGTGCCTTTGCCTTTTTAACATGACGTCCGCAAATGTGGCTTTTAATAGTATTGTTGCTTTTGCTTTTGAACCTGGACGTCATGAAATTTGTTTCATAGTGCCTGTGCCTTTGCTTTTGACCATCACGTCAAATGCATCTCCCAAAACATAATGCACCATACAAACTTTATCCTCTATTACGGGACATCTAGGGGTATAATCCCAACAACAATGGGAAGGTGTGTGATGGTTTATTGTTTCTTGGGTGACTATCGCTTGTGGAATCTGGTTGCTAGTAGGCGCTACGTGCTATGTGCTAAATGTAATGAAATGGAGCAAGGCACTATGGAATTTTAGATATGCACTGTTGTTGAAAGGTTTCGGCAAGTAGTACACTAGTTGTGCCTCGTCTCAACTTTTGTTTGCGTCTCCAATGTTTAGGCAGTTTTCCAAGTCCTGTGCAGTTTTCTTGTGCTCTGCTTGTGCAAACATAGGGTGACAGCCATTATTTGGTGTGCAAGGAACTCATCGCTCATTGTTGATTTTTGATGTTTGTCGCATGTGCCCTTGCAATAGCTTTAGTTGAGCCAGAAATACTTTGAGGGCAAAGGATTGAAGTGCATAGGCATTCTAACCCCCCCCTCCCCCAAGTCGTAGCTTGGATTCCTTGCTAATGCCGCCTCATTGTGCCCGCCCAATCACGCATCTATACACGGGTAAAGTGTTCCGTTGCGCCATTCGAAGGGTTGGCAAGCATAAAAGTTTCGGGGGTTGGGGGTGGACCCCAACTCTCTTGATGTGTTTCAGACAAGCGGAGGGACAAATCGCGGGTCCACAGTGATAGCTTAGCGACGACCTCGGTGCACTGCAGCCACACCGTGTAGAATTGTTGTCACCGCATGACCATAGCTTAGAGCTGCGAACATGATACACTGACGTGCCGTTTTTTGTGCTGTCACGCGCTGACGTGCTCCCCGTTGCCCTTCAACTCACCGCGCAGCAACCCCAAGGGGCCGTGCCATTCCGCCACGACTTGGTAGCACTGCATCGCCGGGGGTAGGGCATGCGGTGGACAGTAGAGCTTGTGCCGATTGTGTTGAGGATGGTCGCACGGCTTGGACCGGGCAGCACCGTTGACGCTCCTATTGAGCTGTGAACGTGTTACACATGGGGGGAAGTAGTGATAGTCGTGCTGAGTTTACGTAGCTCACACGCGATGGAAGCACTCCGCCATGAGCATGAACGTGACCTCTTGGATGTGGGGGGAATTGCCGTATGGATCCTTAGTTTTTTGGTTGATGCAACCCGTCACCATGGAGAAACGCAAACGGCGAACCAAAACAGCGGCTCGGTGGACCTTCACCAAAGGAAATGGAAGGGAAGGGCAGCGAATGGTGATCGGCTAGTGGGTGATCGGCCAGTAGGCGCCGCTAGTTGCAAACGAGAACACAATACCATGGCTTCTTGCCGAAACCCCCTCATACCACGCATGACGTGGATTGCCCCCCCACGGGGGCCGTTGGGGCGTGGAATGCGCCAAGCGTACCGAGAGCATGCTCATGACAGCGCGACTGACGTGGAGCTCCTCGAGAAGAAGATCTCGTACAGCGAGAGTGGGAGCACCCGCCACAACTCTGTAGCACTACATTGCCGGGGGTATGGCATGCGGTGGACAATGGAGCATGTGCCGATTGTGTTGAGGATGGTCTCGCGGCTTGGACCGGGCACCACCGTTGACGCTCCTGTTGAGCCGTGAACATGTGACACATGGGGGGAAGTGGTGATAGTCGTGCTGAGTTTACGCAGCTCACACGCGAAGGAAGCACTCCGCCATGAGCATGAACATGACCTCTTGGAGGTGGGGGGAATTGCCGTATGGATCCTTAATATTTTGGTCGACGCAACCCGCCACCATGGAGAAACAAAAACGGCAGACCAAAACAGCGGCTTGGTGGTCCTTCCGTGAAGGAAATGGAAGGGAAGGGCAGCGAATGGTGATCGGCTAGTGGGCGATCGGCCAGTGGGCGCCGCGAGCTGCAGACGAGAACACAATACCATCGCCTCTCGCCAAAACCCCATCATACCACATGACGTGGATTGCCCCCCCACAGGGGCCGTTGAGGCGTGGAATGTGGCAAGCGTGCCGAGAGCATGCTCACGACACCGCAACTGGCGTGGAGCTCCCAGAGAAGAAGATCTCGTACAGCGAGAGTGCAAGTACCGGCCACGATTCCGTAGCACTGCATTGCCGGGGGTATGGCATGCGGTGGACAGCAGAGCATGTGCCGCTTGTGTTGAGGATGGTCTCGCGGCTTGGACCGGGCACCACCGTTGACGCTCCTGTTGAGCCGTGAACATGTGACACATGGGGGGAAGTGGTGATAGTCGTGCTGCGTTTACGCAGCTCACACGCGATGGAAGCACTCCGCCATGAGCATGAACATGACCTCTTGGAGGTGGGGGGAATTGCCGTATGGATCCTTAATATTTTGGTCGACGCAACCCGCCACCATGCAAAAACGGAAACGGCGGACCAAACAGCGGCTTGGTGGTCCTTCCGTGAAGGAAATGGAAGGGAAGGGCAGCGAATGGCGACCGGCTAGTGGTCGATCGGCCAGTGGGCGCCGCTAGCTGCAGACGAGAACACAATACCATGGCCTCTTGCCGAAACCCCCTCATACCACTCATGACGTGGATTGCCCCCCCACGGGGGCCGTTGGGGCGTGGAATGCGCCAAGCGTGCCGAGAGCATGCTCATGACACCGCAACTGACGTGGAGCTCCCAGAGAAGAAGATCTGGTACAGCGAGAGTGCGAGCACCCGCCACGACTCTGTAGCACTGCATTGCTGGGGGTATGGCATGCGGTGGACAATAGAGCATGTGCCGATGGTGTTGAGGATGGTCTCGCGGCTTGGACCGGGCACCGACGTTGGAGCTCTTGTTGAGCCGTGAACATGTGACACATGGGGGGAAGTGGTGATAGTCGTGCTGAGTTTACACAGCTCACCCATACACGCGATGGAAGCACTCCGCCATGAGCATGAACGTGAACTCTTGGAGGTGAAGGGTATTGCCGTATGGATCCTTAATGTTTTGGTCGACGCAACCCGCCACCATGGAGAAACGGATACGGCGGACCAAAACAGCGGCTTGGTGGACCTTCACTGAAGGAAAGGGAAGGGAAGGGCAGCGAATGGCGATTAGCCAGTAGGCGCCGCCAGCTGCAGACGAGAACACAATACCATGGCTTCTTGCCGAAACCCCCTCATTCCCCGCGTGAAGTGGATTGCCCCCCCACGGGGCCGTTGGGGCGTGGAATGCGCCAAGCGTGCCGAGAGCATGCTCATGACACCGTGACTGATGTGGAGCTCCCAGAGAAGAATATCTGGTACAGCGAGAGTGCGAGCACCCGCCACGACTCTGTAGCACTGCATTGCCGGGGGTATGGCATGCGGTGGACAGCAGAGCATGTGCCGATGGTGTTGAGGATGGTTTCGCCGCTCGGCCCGGGCACCACCGTTGACGCTCCTGTTGAGCCGTGAACATGTGACACATGGGGGGAAGTGGTGATAGTCGTGCTGAGCTCGCAGCTCACCCACACACGCCATGGAGGCACTCCACCATGAGCATGAACCTGACCTCGTGGAGGTAAAGGGTATTGCCGTATGGGTCCTTAATGTTTTGGACGACGCAACCCGCCACCATGGAGAAACGGAAACGGCGGACCAAGGACCAAAACAGCGGCTTGGTGGACCTTCACAGAAGGAAATGGAAGGGAAGGGCAGCGAATGGCGCTCGGCTAGTGGGTGATCGTCCAGCGGGCGCCGCCCGCTGCAAACGGGAACACAATACCATGGCATCTTGCTAAAAACCCCCTCTTCCTGCGCTGCAGTGCAGCGAGGCAAAACATTGAACTGAGTGTGGTGATTACCATGCACCTGTGACACGGGCACTTATGCGGGCTTAGTATCCGTTGCCTCATGGCCTCCCCTTCCTATTCACAAAAACTATTCTTTTTCTAACGCTTGCAATAGGTTCAGGTTGCGGTTGGGGCCGACTAAGAGTATGGGGGATAGCTTTGTTGAGACACACGTAGATCTCATCGTCTTGCTTTCGTGCCCACACTCATCTGCTTTGAAGTTTCAGATGGTGCTTGGCTGCATCTGCACAGGGTTTTGGGCTCACTTCATCTCAATGGACGTCCCAGACATCCCTTGCGGGTCCCCTCCTTTACTTCTTCCTAATATGCACCTTCTTGTCTATGCCCATTTTAGCACATTTTGCTGCATATCATGAAGTCGGTTTCGTTCATGTTTTTGTTGGTTGTAGCTGTTGTGCACGCCGACAATTTCATCAGAAGCATGTATATTCAAGGAGGGCCACTCGCAGATCCCAAGCCGATTGATATTCCGAGAGCGGATCCTAAACAAGTGGACCTCAAGGACGTCAATCCCAAGCAGATTGACAACATGAAGAAAATTGATCCCAAGCAGGTTCAAGTGGACCCCAAGCAAGTTGACGTGGCCCCCAAGCAGGAGGACGTGGCCCCCAAGCAGGAGGACGTGGCCCCCACGCAGGTGGACGTGGCCCCCCAGCAGGAGGACGTGGCCCCCAAGCAAGAGGACGTGGCCCCCAAGCAGGAGGACGTGGCCCCCAAGCAGGAGGACGTGGCCCCCAAGCAGGTGGACGTGGCCCCCAAGCATGTGGACGTGGCCCCCAAGCAGGAGGACGTGGCCCCCAAGCAGGAGGACGTGGCCCCCAAGCAGGTGGACGTGGCCCCCAAGCAGGAGGACGTGGCCCCCAAGCAGGAGGACGTGGCCCCCAAGCAAGAGGACGTGGCACAGGTATTGGCAAGCCTTGCATCTTAGATTGTAGTTCCACCATTTTAATATGCACCAACCTTGGATGTTTGTTGAGATCAATACACTTCTGCTGACCACACTTATCATGTGTCGCAACATCCTTGGGCATCAAATGCCGTCTTTGCTTGCCAACGTGACCCAACCATTGGCGCCACGATTTTGTGAGTGAATGTTCGTCGGTCGTGCTGTTTTCTACAACAAGGCAATTTTGCTTTATAGTTGTTGTGGTGACTATTTTACACGTTACAATGCTCATCACGGTTATTTTGACGTTGGCAACCAAAAGCCAAAGGCTTGTCCCACCATTGTTCATGCGACCACCATCCTGTAGCCTGCAATTCATCCACGTTGTTTTTGGTGAATCGCTTTTGTGTGTCGTGAGCGATTTGAATGCATAACAACAACGACTTTGACCAGCACCTTGAGCCCAATGCGATGAAAAGTAAAAAGTGCCACATGTAGCGAAAAAAACATGCCAATATGCCTTTATTTTGGCGCGTGAAACAACGTGGGAATGCATCGTGTGGCAAAGTGAGGGGTTGTAAGAGCCTAGGTATGCAATCTAGGTGTGCACTTTGCGTGGTTTGACAAAGAGGAGGTACCACATCTAGTCCTGCTCAACTCCTTCCAAGTCTTTTAATGTTTGGTCGCATGGCGCGTTCTTCAGTGGCATGCGTCCAACTCACCTCCTCTCCTCATCATGTACAAGGTGACGGAACCATCACAGCTCATGCCCAAGGAGAGTTTACCATACTTGGACGACAACGAGGGGGAGGACATTGATTTTGAGGAGGGCGACGAGGATGAGGACCACTTGGACGACAACGATTGGGAGGACATTGATTTTGACGAGGGCGACGAGGATGAGGACCGTGACATGATCACCCAACATCGTCGCCATGGCTACCATGGCCGCCATCATCGCCGACCATATGGATACCATCGCCACCATCGGCACCGGCCCTACTATCATCATCGTCCGTATTATCACAGATATGGGCGGTATCCCCACCACTATGGCTACTACCCTCGGTCATATGGTTATGGCTACTCCCACTATTGGTGATGCTTGGGCCCTATAAGAAATGTGTTGCACCAATTTGTTTGATCTCTTTGCCACATCATACAGTGATAAAGCTAGGTTTTGGAGTGTGTGTTTGCAGTGCTGTGTCCCTTTGCATTTACTTGGTGATTTCTTTTGCATGTCTTGTAACATGCTACATTCAATTGGCATGTGCATATTTGCACCCACATCCCATAGTATGTGCCATGATTTCTTTTGTTGCACCATATTTGACTTGTTTGCCATCACCATCACCAACGTGATGTGGCTGCCATCACCATTTTTGTTGTGCATGCAGTGTGTAGTTGCATGCATTGATCGATCGGAATAAAGAACGTTTTCAGTTGCACATGCTACACCGAAGGTGCCATGAAGTTATGCGTGGACACCGCTTCTTCACGTGGCATTTTACAGGTGCATGCTGCACATTAAATTGCAATCGGAGGATTGTGTTTATGGTTTAGTGGGTGTTGTCTACTTAGGGCATTGCCGCCCGCCATTACCACAATACTTAGTTATGACACCATGTTTTGCATATTTTGCTGTTTGTGTGTAGTTGCATACATTCAGCCACTGCGTGCGTGATTGCAAACTACATTGGCTTGGTTGCATTTCCCAACGTTTGTGATTGGAATGCATTGGCCTTGTTGCATATTGTTGCTTCCTAAGAGCCGTTGCACCAAAGTGGTGCGCTCTTGTTTCCACACGTTTTATGTGAAAGACTTTGTAGAGATGAAGAATGCTTTAGGCAATTCCATGTCATTGGTGACATAAGGTTTTCTCTAACTTGTTAGTCTTCGTGTCAAGGTGTTCTCTAACCGTTTAGTATTTGTGCCTTTGCTTTTGAACATCACGTCTTGCAGATGTATCTTTTGATACTTTTGGTGTATTTGCCGTTGACGATGGTGTAATGGAAATGTATATGATAGTATTGGTGCCCAAAGTATAATGTGCTTTGGCTCTCTTTTATTCTAGGATTGCCTCAATTGAACATCATGGAGAGGCAAAAACAGGTGTTAATTTTTCTTTTAAAAAAGCGCTTTGCCAGTAACATTTTAAAACATGTGGATCACTATTTTTCTTCTGCACCTTACGTGTTTGGACATAGAAGGAGAAATAAGTTCATTGTCGTGTTTGACACTTTTTCCTGATTTGTGCAATACATTGTTCGATAAAATTGGTTTTCGTTAGACTTTGATTTGAGGCGAAGAATGCTTTACGTAAGTGCACGAAATCGGCACCATAAGGTTTTCTCTAATGTGCCTTTGCCTTTTTAACATAACATCCGCAAATGTATCTTTTGATAGTATTATTGCTTTTGCTTTTGAACTTGGACACCATGAAAATTGTTTCATAGTGGCGGTGCCTTTGCTATTGAGCATCACGTCAAATGTATAATAAAATGACGGACCATACAAACTTCATCCTCTATTACGGGACATCTAGGAGTATAATCCCAACAACAATGGGAAGGTGTGTCATGTTTTATGGTTTCTTGGGTGACTATCGCTTGTGGAATCTGGTTGCTAGTAGGCACGGATTGCTACGTGCTAAATGTAATGAAATTAAGCAAGGCACCGTGGAATTTTGAGTATGCACTGTTGTTGAAAGGTTTCGACAAGTAATACATTGGGTAACAACCAATATTTGGTGTGGAAGGAACTCATCGCTCATTGTTGATTTTTGATGTTTGTCACATGTGTGCTGGCAACAGCTTTAGTTGAGCCAGAAATACTGTGAGGGCAAAGGATTGCAGTGCATAGGCATTCTAAAACCTCCCCCAAGTCGCACGTTGGATTGCTTGCTAATGACGCCTCGTTGTGCCTGCCCCAGCACGCATCTATACACGGGTAAAGTGTTCGGTGGGGCCATTCGAAGGGTTGGCAAGCATAAAAGCTTCAGGAGTTGGGGGTGGACCCCAACTCTCTTGATGTGTTTCCGACAAGCGGAGGGACAGATTGCGGGTCCACAGTGATAGCTTAGCGACGACCTTGGTGTACGGCTGCCACACCGTATAGAATTTTTGTCACCGCATGACGCAGCTTAGAGCTGTGGACATGATACACTGACATGCTTTTGTTTGTGCTGTCACGCGCTGACGTGCTCCCCGTTGCCCTTCAACTCACCGCGCAGCAACCCCAAGGGGGCGTTCCATTCCCTCAAGTACAGGGACATATCGCGGGTCCACGGTGATAGCTTAGCAATGACCTCGGTGTACCGCTGCCACGGTGTGTAGAATGCTTGTCACCACATGACCATGGCTTAGGTGTAGGGTTGTGATGAGGGACATGTGCATTGCATTCATTGCTTTACACATGGTCTCACTATCACAGCGAATGCTCTACACATTGTCTCCGTATCACAGCGCAAGGCGCCTATGGACATGTATCACTAACGAGCTTTTCTTTGTGATGTTGCGTGCTTATGTGTTTCCTTTGCCCCTGAGCTACCCGCGCCGCAATCCCAAGGCGCAAGGCCAAACACTACGTAGGGGGAAGGCAACCTCCGCGCTTCTTCAAGATGGTGATCAATACCAACAACGTAAACCGAATGCAGGCTACACGTGCACGGAGTACTTCTCGGGAGGTCCAACGGGTCCTCAGCGAGATGCCCGATGTGGCAACGCAAGCCCACCGCGGGCCAAGCTCGCAAGGGAGTGACCACGGCAGTGAGTCCTAGTGTGCTGGCACTGAGAAGCGAGCAGGGGGGAGACATCTTGCCTCGTGTAGCAACTCAACCAGAAAAGGGACGCACCACATCATCAAGCGCCCGGACCAGGCCAGGAGAGGGGTGCCACCAAGGGGCCCATCACACCTCCACCCAACACGCGGCAACAACCTCAACCTAGCAACGACGCGCTCCTATGTGGAGGTGGTCCGGGGATCTACGCCAAGGAGTGGGTGGCCAACCACGGCAGCTGGCCCACCCCACAACACCCGCTACATCCTACTCCCTCGCGCAGCAGCCGCCCTTTCCCGCTCCTCAACCCAGAACACCCATTGTGCAGCCCAACACCCACCACGGGGTGGAGCCGCCCGCTCCTACCCAATAACGGACAATACCCACCACAACCCACACCCGGAGGGAAAGGGTCCAAGGGAAGGGCAGCGAATGGCGATCGGCCAGTAGGCGCCGCCAGCTGTAGACGAGATCATCACACCATGGCGTCATGCCAAAGCCCACACCCGTGCGCGCCCTGCGTGGCTAAGGGGACGCCACACGCGCAGCAAAGGCACGAAGGAGAGGGTAGGAGCCCTTTTGCCATGCGATAAGTCACGCATCATGAAACACCTCACCACATGGTTGCGCATCCATGCTGTTTGGCAATATAGTGCCTACACCTCCTGGCATCTACCCTTTTCCCACCACTGTGACGCCCATTGCGCTGTCTGGTGCCATGATTACCCCACCCTCAAACAAATGCGTAGCTTCGCCCCGCGAGGACACGGGCGGGAGGTGGCAAAGCCAATGGCCGTGCCATTCCCCGAAGTACAGGGACAGATCGCGGGTCCACAGTGATAGCTTAGCGATGACCTCCGTGTACCGCTGCCACAATTTGTAGAATGGTCGTCACCACATGACCATGGCTTAGGTGTAGGGTTGTGATCAGGGACATGTGCATTACATTCATTGCTTTACACATTGTCTTCCTATCACAGCGAAAGGTGCCTATGGACATGTTTCACTGACGAGCTTTTCTCTGTGCTGTCGCGAGCTGATGTGCTTGCTTTGCCCCTCAGCTACCCCGCGCAGCAATCCCAAGGGTAGAGGGTTCTTGTTGCGCTCGCCAAAGGAAGGACTGAGCGCGGGAACTTGGAAGCGGAAGCTTCTTATGTGCCCCCGCAAGTGGCCATCCCAAGGCCCGACAGCCGCCGTTGGGGAGAGGTACCTCACCGCCGGCTTCGGCTGGCCGCTTGCACTCACGTGGCCAACGGTGAAGGCATTTGCCTTCCTTTGCGTGGACTCGCCGCGGAAAAGTGAAACAGGGCAAGTCCGGGGGCTCCGTTGGCACAACCGACCAATCTGAATGGAAAGGGAAGGAGTGGTGACCGGCCGATGGGCACCACGGCCTACGGAGGGGCAGGCCAAGGAAACGGAAAGGGAAGTAGAGAGGGAAGGTTAGGGTAAGGCGGAAAAGGAAGGTCAAAGGTGAGAGGCTGATGGGCACCACCGCCTATGGAGGGAAAGGGTCCAAGGGAAGGGCGGCGAATGGCGATCGGCTAGTAGGCGCCGCCAAGTGCAGACGAGAACAACACCCCTTGGCGTCATGCCAAAACCCCCCGTCACCCCCTCTTCCTATTCTCGAAAACTCTACTTTTTGTGACACTTGCCACATGTTCAAGTTGCGGTTGGGGCCGCCTAAGAGTATGGGGGATAGCTTTGTTCAGACGAACGTAGATCTCATGGTCTTGTTTTTGTGCCCACACGCATCTGCTTTGAAGTTTCAGATGGTGCTTGGCTGCATCTTCACTATGTTTTTGGCTCACTTCATCTCAAGAGGCATCCCTTGGGAGTCCCCCCTTTACTTCTCCCAAATATGCACCTTCTTGTCTATGCCCATTTTAGCACATTTTGCTGCGGATCATGAAGTCGGTTTCGTTCATGTTTTTGTTGGTTGTAGCTGTTGTGCACGCCGACAATTTCATCAGAAGCATGTATATTCAAGGAGGGCCACTCGCAGATCCCAAGCCGATTGATATTCGGAGAGCGGATCCTAAACAAGTGGACCTCAAGGACGTCAACCCAAAGCAGATTGACAACATGAAGCAAATTGATCCCAAGCAGGTTCAAGTGGACTCCAAGCAGGTGGATGTGGCCCCCAAGCAGGAGGACGTGGCCCCCAAGCAGGACAACGTGGCCCCCACGCAGGTGGACGTGGCCCCCAAGCAGGAGGACGTGGCCCCCAAGCAGGAGGACGTGGCCCCCAAGCAGGTGGACGTGGCCCCCAAGCAGGAGGACGTGGCCCCCAAGCAGGACAACGTGCCCCCCAAGCAGGTGGACGTGGCCCCCAAGCAGGAGGACGTGGCCCCCAAGCAGGAGGACGTGGCCCCCAAGCAGGAGGACGTGGCCCCCAAGCAGGAGGACGTGGCCCCCACGCAGGAGGACGCGGCCCCCACGCAGGTGGACGTGGCCCCCAAGCAGGTGGACGTTGCCCCCAAGCAGGTGGACGTGGCCCCCAAGCAGGTGGACGTGGCCCCCAAGCAGGTGGACGTGGCCCCCAAGCAGGAGGACGTGGCCCCCAAGCAGGTGGACGTGGCCCCCAAGCAGGAGGACGTGGCCCCCAAGCAAGTGGACGTGGCCCCCAAGCAGGTGGACGTGGCCCCCAAGCACGTGGACGTGGACCCCAAGCAAGAGGACGTGGCACAGGTATTGGCAAGCCTAGCATCTTAGATTGCACTTCTACCATTTAATATGCACCAACCTTCGATGTTTGTTGAGGTCAATACACTTTTATTGACCACACTTATCATGTGTCGCAACAGCCTTGGGCATCAAATGCCGCCTTTGCTTGCCAACGTGAGCCAGCCATTGGCGCCACGAGTTTCTGAGTGAATGTTCGTCGGTCGTGCCGTTTTCTAGCACAAGACAATTTACCTGTACACTTGCTGCGGTGACTATTTTACACGTTACAATGCTCATCACGGTTATTTTGACGTTGGCAACCAAAAGCCAAAGGCTTGTCCCACCATTGTTCATGCGACCACCATCCTTTAGCCTGCAATTCATCCACTTTGTTTTTGGTGAACTGCTTTGGTGTGTCGTGAGCGATTTGAAGGCATAACGACAACGACTTTGACCAGCACCTTGAGCCCAATGCGATGAGAAGTAAAAAGTGCCAGATGTAGCGAAAAAAACATGCCAATATGCCATATATTGGCGTGCGAAACAACGTGGGAATGCATTGTGTGGCAAAGTGAGGGGTTGTAAGCGCCTAGGTATGCAATCTATAGGTGTGCACTTTGCATGGTGTGAGAAAGAGGAGGTACCACATCTCGTCCTGCTCAACTCCTTCCAAGTCTTTTAGTGTTTGGTCGCATGGCGCGTTCTTCAGTGGCATGCGTCCAACTCACCTCCTCTCCTCATCATGTACAAGGTAACGGAACCATCACAGCTCATGCCCAAGGAGAGTTCACCATACTTGGACGACAACGAGGGGGAGGACATTGATTTTGAGGAGGGCGACGAGGATGAGGACCACTTGGACGACAACGATTGGGAGGACATTGATTTTGACGAGGGCGACGAGGATGAGGACCGTGACATGATCACCCAACATCGTCGCCATGGCTACCATGGCCGCCATCATCGCCGACCATATGGATACCATCGCCACCATCGGCACCGGCCCTACTATCATCATCGTCCGTATTATCACAGATATGGGCGGTATCCCCACCACTATGGCTACTACCCTCGGTCATATGGTTATGGCTACTCCCACTATTGGTGATGCTTGGGCCCTATAAGAAATGTGTTGCACCAATTTGTTTGATCTCTTTGCCACATTATACAGTGATAAAGCTAGGTTTTGGAGTGTGTGTTTGCAGTGCTGTGTCCCTTTGCGTTTTCTTGGTGATTTCTTTTGCATGTCTTGTAACATGCTACATTCAATTGGCATGTGCATATTTGCACCCACATCCCATAGTATGTGCCATGATTTCTTTTGTTGCACCATATTTGACTTGTTTGCCATCACCATCACCAACGTGATGTGGTTGCCATCACCATCCTTGTTGTGTATGCCGTGTGTAGTTGTGTGCATTGATCAATCGGAATACAGAACGTTTTCAGTTGCACATGCTACACCGAAGATGCCATGAAGTTATGCGTGGACACCGCTTCTTCACGTGGCATTTTACAAGTGCATGCTGCACATTAAATTGCAATCGGAGGATTGTGTTTATGGTTTAGAGGGTGTTGTCTAGTTCTTTGCACTTAGGGCATTGCCGCCCGCCATTGCCACAATATTTTACTTATGACACCATGTTTTGCATATTTTGCTGTTTGTGTGTAGTTGCATACATTCAGCCACTGCATGCGTGATTGCAAACTGCACTGGCTTGGCTTGGGGCATCAATCAATTAGTGTGCGTACATAATTGGTAAATGCCGTGTATTGGTTGCCATTGATGATTTGTCATATGTGTTTGCGTTGGAAGTTTCTACATCACGTTTTGGATGCTTTTTTTGTTGAGCACCTTTATAACATGCCATGCACTTCATGCGTTTGATGGTGTCTCATGTAGACATGCTACAACACCACGTATGCATATCTACGTGTAGGCAATGGCCCCGATGACCATTTGCATATCCATGTGAGGTTGTTTTTCATTTCAGGTGTTGTTGTCGTGCAGCCGGGGTTGATTTGTTGGATTTCGGTGTAACCTTAGTGATCTTTCAAAGCCCTAGACATTGCTCGCACAACCATTTTAATACTTAACAAATATAGAAATGCATGCCGCATTGCGGGCACCATGTTCATCAAGGAAAGGGACAAACAAAAAGGAAGATCATTGCTTGTGAACTCGTATGCACCCAAAATTGCTTGGCGATGGTTCACCAATTTCATCATCTCATAAATGTTATGGCACAAATCCAATGGGAAGGGCACACTAAGTGGCGATCGGGCTACTGCCGCTGCCAAATGTAGACCACGCAAAGGCGTCACCTTGCCCCTTTTCTGGCCAACGGCGAGGGCATTTGACCTGCTCTGTGTGGACTTGACACACACAAGTGAAATAGGGACAGTCCGGGGGCTCCGTTGGCACAACTGACCAAGGGAAAGGAAAGGGACGTAGAGAAGGAAGGATAGGAAGGGGGTGGGCCCCAATAGCCTTTTCCGGAAAAGCTCAGGCCACTTGCGGGTGCCATAAGGTGCCGCCCGTGCATATATGTCTTGCCCTAATTACCAACTGAGGTAAAGTTTGAAGCATGTATAGTGCCGCCCCTGGGTGGCGTTGTCACCCCTACCTGTGCTCACGATATCAAAACAAGCTTGGTGGAGGAGTGTTGAACAGAACAATGGTCAATGAATGAGGCTGGAAGGGGGAAGGCCGTAAAACCCGCGGCCGTAGGGCACGTGCGGTGAGAAATTCAATGCCGTTGTGGGGTGACAGTGTTCCCCAGGGGTGGTGTTGGAAGCAAAACCCTGCGGGCGGTGATTGGGTGGGGTGGGGTGGGTGGCAGGGCTAGTAGAGCAAGCATAACTGAATTGAGGAATGGCAACTCGCAGTTGAGGGGTGAAGACGCCTGTACTAATGTAAAATGCCGTGATGGTGACCACCGATTTAGTATAAAGGGAAGTAGTAGAGCCAACGAGAGTCCGTCATGTGGTGATTGATATCCGCTGAGAGCCATTGGATGTGAACTCATTCAATTGCCTGTGGAACAACAAAGAAATTTGTAACATGTGTACATGGTGGATCGGCGCGGACGAAGGAAAGAAGCAATCCAGAGCTGACGACGGCTTTCCTTCGCTGGAGTGTTCTTACTCACTTTGTAGGCTTCGAGTCAGGTTGGGGCGCTTGGCCCCCCACTTACCTGATTCGGGTCACACAGAAACACCTCGTGCATCCTTGTTCACCATGATTGTGGCTTCGCTCCAAGGCTGGTGACCATAGGAGGGCCAGTCAGAAGGGCAAGTTGAGATATGTGCCTGTGGGGTGGGGCAAATGGCCCTGCATGCCACCCCCAAAGTCATGGGAAGTCATGTCACCCCCACAACCCCCGTCCGCGCAGCAAAGGCATGAAGGAGAGGGTAGGGGGTACCTCACCACATGGTTGCGTATCCATGCTGTTTGGCAATATAGTGCCTACACCTCCTGGCATCTACCCTTTTCCCACCGTTGTGATGCCCATTGCGCTGTCTGGTGCCATGATTACCCCATCCTCAAACAAATGCGTAGCTTCGCCCCGCGGGGACACGGGCGGGAGGTGGCAAAGCGAATGGCCGTGCCATTCCCTCAAGTACAGGGACAGATCGCGGGTCCACAGTGATAGCTTAGCGTTGACCTCCGTGTACCGCTGCCACACTGTGTAGAATGGTCGTCACCACATGACCATGGCTTAGGTGTAGGGTTGTGATCAGGGACATGTGCATACCCATGTGCATAACCATTACATTCATTGCTTTACACATTGTCTCCCTATCACAGCGAAAGGCGCCTATGGATATGTTTCACCGACGAGCTTTTCTCTGTGCTGTCGCGTGCTGACGTGCTTGCTTTGCCCCTCAGCTACCCCGCGCAGCAATCCCAAGGGTAGGGGGTTTGTGTTGCGCTCGCCAAAGGAAGGACCAAGCGCGGGAACTTGGAGGTGAAAGGTTGTTATGTGCCCCCGTCGGGGAAACGACCCAGCAAGTGGCTATCCCAGGGCCCACCAGCCGCCGTTGGTGAGAGGTACCTCACCGCCGGCCTGGGATGGCCGCTTGGACGCACCTGGCCAACGGCGAAGGCAGTTGCCTTCCTCTGCGTGGACTCGACGCAGAGAAGTGAAACAGGGCAAGTCCGGGGGCTCCGTTGGCACAACCGACCGAGGGAAAGGGAAGGGAAGGAGTGTGGTGAGGCCGATGGGCACCGCGGCCTGCGGAGGGACAGGCCAAGGGAAGGGAAAGGGGAGGGGAGGGGGAAGGTTAGGGCAGGGAGGAAGAGGAAGGTCATAGGGTGGTGAGAAGCCGATGGGCACCACCGCCTATGGAGGGAAAGGGTCCAAGGGAAGGGCAGCGAATGGTGATCGGCCAGTAGTCGCCGCCAGCTGCAGACGAGATCATCACACCATGGCGTCATGCCAAAACCCCAAAGTCATGGGAGGGAAAGGGGAGGGGAGAGGGAAGGTTAGGGCAGGGAGGAAGAGGAAGGCCAAAGGGTGGTGAGAAGCCGATGGGCACCACCGCCTATGGAGGGAAAGGGTCCAAGGGAAGGGCGGCGAATGGCAATCGGCCAGTAGGCGCCGCCAGCTGCAGACGAGATCATCACACCATGGCGTCATGCCAAAACCCCAAAAGTCATGAAGTTCGCGGTTGGGGCTTTGTTACGGTGGCTTGTGAACGGCCCCAACTCTCTTGTGTTTCCGACAAGCGGAGGGACAGATCGCAGGTCCACAGTGATAGCTTAGCGACAACCTCGGTGTGTACCACATTGTGTAGAATTGTTGTCACCGCATGACTATAGCTTAGAGCTATGGACATGATACACTGACGTGCTGATCTTTGTGCTGTCACGCGCTGACGTGCTCCCCGTTGCCCTTGAGCTCACCGCACAGCAACCCCAAGGGGGGGGGGGGGGATCCGTTTACACACTGTCTCCGTATCACAGCGAAAGGCGCCTATGGACATGTTTCACTGACGAGCTTTTCTCTGTGCTGTCGCGTGCTGACGTGCTTGCTTTGCCCCTCAGCCACCCCGCGCAGCAATCCCAAAGGGATCCGTAGACGTAGCAATCCCAAGGGGGATCCGTAGACGTGTATGCGGGGAGGGACAGCTCTATCAGAAGTGTTGTAAGGTCCATGAGACAAAAAGTGTTCCTCATCAGGGCCAGGTGTGGCGGGTCACGGAGGGGGTGGCTGCGTCAAAACGTGCATAGTTCTTCGACGATACGGGTAAGAGCCTTACGTTTGCTGGGGAGGGCATCATGGACGATCTTCTTGGATGTCGAGTTAGGCACCATAGCCTCGTAAAGACAACGGGGCACCGGGGTACGAGCAAAATTGCGAAGCTCACCTTTGGTGTGTGACCCCGTGAGCCATGTGTGGCGGTGGAGCAAGCGCCACACCCAATATAGCAGAAGGCACCAACAGTGCAGAAGGATGCTTATGATCTCAGAAGGATGCTTATGATCTCGATGTTGATGCCCTCAATGATGAAGATGCCGAGGATCGCGAAATGGAGACACAATTCTTAGGGTATGGATATGGGTTGTACTGCCCTAGCCTTTTTGGCGGCTTGGTTTTGGGCATGGCTTAGGATTGGGCTTTAGCTGGGTTTTCGGATTTGGCCGGTCCTCCACTTAAACACTCCGAACACTCCGAACACCTCGAACACCGTTGGGTGCGGTTGTGTCACACCTAACACCCCACACACGCCTAATACGCCCAACAGTGCCAACAGCCCGTTTTTCCGCCGCCCGTTTTTCTGCCACCCCTTTTTCCGTCGCCCATGGTTGTACTAAGGCCCTTCCAACAACAACAGCAGGTGCCCCAGTCCGAAGCATTGAAAGCTTTCTAAATCAATATTGCTTTGGTTGGTGTTTGCTGTGGGCCTGAATGAAGTGCAAAGTTTACTGCAAGAGCTTCAAAGGTCTTCATTTTTTTAGGTGTCTCGGCATTTCATATGAGAGCAGCCGCCAGTCGCCTTGGTTTTGAGTGTTGCATTGCCCTGCCTTGGTTTTGAGTGTTGCATTGCCCTGCAGTTGCTAAGGCTTTCCATTTTGTCAGTGTTGACATGGCTTAGGACTAGATTTGGAGGCTAGCTCTGTGTGAAGCTGTATTTTCTATATGTGGTGATATGCGTGTGCAAAATATGCAATTGTTGTCTGTTGCCCAAACATTGTCTCGTCTGCAATGGAATTGTGCATGCAACGGAATTGTGCAGTATTTTCTTCCATTCCTCCTCCCTGCACCATCTGTCTTCCATATTTCTTCACATCCAAATAGTGCCTTAACTACATCATAATGATGCATTGTGCAGTGAACCAGTGTGAGGAATTTTACATTGTGTGGGATTGGTTGCTTCTTTGGTTTGTGTTTGCAATTTGTCTCACATATTTGAAGAACACATCATTTTTCTTCTGGTATGTGGCCCAAGCAAAGAGTAGAGAAAGCCACAATGTTGGTCACTGGTTGGGCTTTATCCTTTTGGATGGATATTTTGTGGGGAGCTCAAAAAGGCCCATAGGACAAACTGGTGGGCATATTGATGGTGGGCACTAGGACCAAGACAAGGTTCTTTTTCTCCAAACGAAGATTACCTCGCCGGAAGTTGGCACTCAATGGTTGGTGGTCACAGATGTCAACCAATGCCTGTCAACTGACCCTCAACAGCCGGTGTCGTCCGATTGCCAACCGCGGTTACTACCCTCAGTGCCAACAAGTGACAGCGGCTATTGCTCATTGCCAATGATCGATAGCCAGAGCCTTTGGCACACTCTTGTTGTAAGCTTTGTGCCGTGCCCACCGACTGCAATTCTCTAAAAAGAATTCATGAGACATGAACGAATGTCGTAGCTGGTGGTCAGGGCCCCTGTCACCTTCGGAGTTTTGAAGCAGTGCACTGCGATTTTTCACTCAAGGGGTTCCATCACTGGAACCCCCAGGATTAAGGAGGAGGATAGCCTCTAAAGAGGCATGTGTGGCAGTGGAGGACCTCATGTCCATTGTGTGGATGCAAGGGGCATGTGAATGACATGCCACTACGATACACTAGGAATTCTTCGTCAGGTTGTGCATGATGGCAGCATTTCTCCAATTTTGTTTTGGAAAGCCGGTGTCTCCTCTTTGGACTTGAACGAATGGTTGGTTGGTGCTTGTCCTTGTTGGAGCCTTGGTGAGAACGTGGTGCTGTGAAGGGGGTTCCATTTCTGGGACAACAGGGGACCAAGATGGAGGGCAACATCTCCAAAAACATACATGGCAGCAGGAGACCAATTCCACTTTGCAAGTTCAAGCATGTGAGTTCCTTTACCAGGCACTGGTATTTCTCAAAAACATGCATTGCTGAGAGCAAAAGGTCATGCCCCCTTGGACCCTTGGGCGTCATGCCAAAGCCCCCTTGGACCCGAAGTATTGGTTGAATCCATCTCATCAAAGGGCTGCCACGCTTGTGTGAATTTTTGGAGTGTGCTACCAATCATTTCTCATAGAGGCCATGCTTTGCTATGCTACATTGCTTTGCTTTGCTTCGCTTGCTAACCGACCTGTGGTCCCACTTTTTGGATTCTTGAAATGGCAAGGTACAATTTATGGAATCACCCAGGGAAGGGAGTGACCCCAATTTTGGTGTTCCGACAGTTTCAGACTCGTCAATACCAGCCAAAGGCAAATCATCAGTCCTCATTCATCAGTTGCATGAATGATAAGACCCTAAATAGTCACGTTCCATCATTTTGGCAGCATGTGCGCAGTGATGCAATGCATGCAGAGTCCCTCAATGTTTCCTTGCTCCCAACAGGAAAATACCAGCTCCAGACCAGGAGTGGACGCCCAAGAATGTTCCCAAGGCTTTTGCTATCCCAACTTCCTGGATGCCCTGCTGCAGTCCTGCCCATGTGTTTGCTCCTCAGAGGTCCTTTTTTTATCACAATGATGATGTCCCGCCTTCGGCAGACCGCCCCCAAGCCTTCTCAGTGGAGAGCTGCTTCCACAACATTCCGGTCAAGCAAGACTAAGTTTCTCCTGAACTGGTATGCAAATCCCTACCATACCCCGATTTTTGTCGCCAAGGAGAACGGCTGGCTCACGGATGAGGGCCTGGAGCTGGCGGTGCTGGAGACTCAGAATCCCAGTGATGTCACGGAGATTATTGGCGACGGCTCTGTTGGCCTCGGTCTGAAGGCAATGATTCACATCCTCGCCGCGAAGGACCGCCAGATTGATCTGAAGGCGTTTGGAACATTGCTCAACGAGCCACCCACGGGTCTGTTGCACTGCATACCCGAACCGCACCCCAAACCGAAACACAAATCATAATTCAACCCCAAATCCCAACCCAACCCTATCCCAAGCTGCAGCCCAACCCCAGACCCACATGGCGTCATGCCAAAACCCCAGACCCACATCCTAAAGCAGACCAAACGGTGCAGCCCAACCCCAGACCCACATCCTAACAACACACACAACACATCACAACACACACACACAACACATCACAACACACCATGGCACCCACATCCTAAAGCAGACCAAACGGAACTCGCATCGGGACCCAAAATAAAACCCAAAACCAAACCACAAATCTGGCCGAAAGTGAAACCTAAACTCAAACCCAAAGACAAATTCAAGCAAAAACCCAACCCCCATCAAAAACCACAACCAAAACTGAGCCCAGAACCAAACCACACCCCAACCCAACCCAACACAAGACCCCAGCTTAGTGGCAAACCCAAAGCAAATCCAACTCCCATGCAAAACGATGTATGTGTGTGTGGTTGTCGCAGCTGGTCCTTATTCTGCTCTTGGTGGGGCCAGAGCGGATATTACTGAGTGGTGCATGGCGTGGGGCTGATTCCTAGCGAAACTCCGTTCCTCTGCTGGACACAAGTGGCATGTCTGCTCCCTGGCCTGGTTGTACTGAGGGTTGTTTCAGAAGCAGACAGCTTTTGAGCTGCATGCAGATACGAGGGAGGTATGGGGATTAGCGGCGCACGTGCACACAACCGGAAGAACGTTGAGTGTGGAATCGTCCCCCCTCCATTGTCTCTGCCCGTTTATCGGTCTCTCTCTCTCTGTTTTTGGCTGCACCTCCCCCATTTTCCCTTTCCCTCCTCCCTCTCTTTTTATGCTTTGTTCCCCCTCACCTCCAGCGTTCTCTCCTCCTTCATCACCCATGTCATTGTTCTCATCTTCTTTTGCTCTGTGTCATGTTATGCTGCCTTTGCCTGTGCCCTTGGAGTCGCTCATGACATGCTCATTACATTTTCACTTTTGCCTCCCCCTTGCCCATGACAGGTGCGCGCCACAAGTGCACGTCTTCTCTGTCTCTCCCATTCTTGTTTTCTTGCTCGCTGGAGTATCTTGTACCGCCACAGCCAACACGGGCACGGAGCCCACGATCTATGCCCCGCAAACCCGACAGGGCAGGTTCACTGCCATGTGAAGCCTCCGTTCCCATGACATGCGACTCACCCTTCCAACCCCTCTTTTGCGGCCAACGAACGGCACCGAGGCTGGTGTGGCAGCTTTGTGTTTCGTCACTCACATCTGGCGTCTGACAGGTCTGATCCACAAGAAGAGCGCCAATATCAACAGATTTGAGGATATTGTTGGCAAGAAGGTTGGCTACATAGGCCATTTTGGCAAAGTGATGATTGACGACCTCGCCCGCCAGGCAGGTGTGGGATGGTTTGTGGACGGCTCCGGATTGTCAGACTGTCAGGGTGCAAGCAACCAATGGTTTGGGGGCTGGTCTGGAGGCTGGTCGGCTGCTGTACCAGTTGTAGCAATGGCACAGGCACCATGGCGAGAGAGCATTGCGAAAGTTGCACAGTCATTGTTAGTGCACATTCTTTGGTTTACTGTGCTTTTGGTTTATTTTGCTGCGGTTGCTGATAAACCTTTGACGCCATAGCTCAGGATCGTCAGCTCAGGATCGTGTGGCTGGATTTCCCAGAATTCGTTCCATCATCTGAGCCTCATGTTGACAACAGAAAAGGGCAACCAACCAGGTATAAAGCATTGATGCCACAATTTGTAGACTCGATTGTGTGCTCCAGATTGACCAAATTTTTGCAGAATCTCAATTTCTGCGGTGTGAAGTACAGCCAAGCTCAACAGTGGTACCACCTGCCCACTAATGCCAAAAGTTGCCGACAGTGGTGAGGGATGGCCAAATGTGCCCGGTCTAGTTGTGTATGCGTGGTGGTGATCATCTGCAGCAGACCACACTGGCAGATAGGCAAGAAAGTTTCGTGCCCTTGGATACCGCTTTTGTAACACCTTTCTGTTCGTTTCACCCCGTAGGGGTTTGTAGGGGTTTCGGCATGCCAAAACCCCCCGTAAGGGTTCGTGTTGCGCTCGCCAAAGGAAGGGCTGTGCGCGGGAACTTGGAGGCGAAAGGTTGTTATGTGCCCCCGTCGGGGAAACGACCCCGCAAGTGGACATCCCAGGGCCCACCACCTGCCGTTGGCGAGAGGTACCTCCCGATGATCATGCGGCAGATCATCATGCCCCCGTCCTCAAAGAAATGCGTAGCTTCGCCCCACGGGGACACGGGCGGGAGGTGGCAAAGCCAATGGCCGTGCCATTCCCTCAAGTACAGGGACATATCACGGGTCCACAGTGATAGCTTAGCGATTGCCTCGGTGTACCGCTGCCACAATATGTAGAATGGTCGCCACCACATGACCATGGCTTAGGTGTAGGGTTGTGATTAGGGGCATGTGCATTACATTCATTGCTTTACACATTGTCTCCGTATCATAGCGAAAGGCGCCTATGGACATGTTTCACTCACTGACGAGCTTCTCTCTGTGTTGTCGCGAGCTGATGTGCTTGCTTTGCCCCTCAGCTACCCATGCAGCTATCCGTGCAGCAATCCCAAGAGGTACCTCACCGCCGGCTTGGGATGGCCACATGGACGCACCTAGCCAACGGCACAGGCATTTGCCTTCCTCTGCGTGGACTCGACGCAGAGAAGAGAAACAGGGCACAACCGTTGGCACAACCGACCAAGGGAATGGCAAGGTAATGGGTGGTGAGAGGCCGATGGGCACCACAGCCTATGGAGGGACAGGCCAAGGGAAAGGAAAGGGACGGGGAGAGGGAAGGTTAGGGCAAGGAGGAAGAGGAAGGTCATGGGGTGGTCAAAGGCCGATGGGCACCACGGCCTATGGAGGGAAAGGGTCCAAGGGAAGGGCAGCGAATGGCGATCGGCCAGTAGGCGCCGCTAGCTGCAGACGAGAACAACACACCATGGCGTCATGCCAAAACCCCCGTAGAACACCAACCACACAAACTGAATGAAGTCAACACGTGCACCTCGGGGGGTCCAATGGGGCTTCAGCGAGATGCCGATGTGGCAACGCAAGCCCACCGGGGGCCGCGCTCTCAAGGGAGTGACCACGGCAGTAAGTCCTAGCGTGCTGGCACCGAGAAGCGAGCAGGGGAGAGACCACGGCAGTAAGTCCTAGCGTGCTGGCACCGAGAAGCGAGCAGGGGAGAGACATCTTCCCTCGCATAGCGACTCAACCAGAAAAGGGACGCACCACATCGTCAAGCGCCCGGACCAAGCCGGGCTAAGGGTGCCACCAAGGGGCCCATCACACCTCCACCCAACACAGGGCAACAACCTCAACCCAGCAACAACTCGCTCCTATGTGGAGCTGGTCCGGGGAGTCGCGCCAAGAAGTGGGCGGCCAACCACGGCAGCTGGCCCACCCCACAACACCCGCTACATCCTACTCCCTCGCGCAGCAGCCGCCCTTTCCCGCTCTTCAACCCACAGCGCCCACTGCGCCGCCCAACACCCACCACGGGGTGGAGCCGCCCGCTCCTACCCAACAACGGTTAACACCCACCACAACCCACACCCGTGCGCGCCATGCGTGGCTAATGGGACGCCACACGCACAGCAAAGGCATGAAGGAGAGGGTAGGGGGTTTGCTACAGCCCGCTTCCATCGGGTTCAATTGCACCTTTTCACCACCCATGCGGCCATACAAGCAATCTACGAAAATCAACGACTCCGCGTGCACTGCTTCTTCAAGTCTCACCACCACTCCACATCCACAATATGGTCACCACACCCACACGCCACCAACATTTACAAAGTCTTCAGCCACCACATCCAGGTAGCGTTACAAAACAAAAACCTCACCGAATGGGCCCGCCTCCTCCAAGCTCGCGTCCTGCCTACCCTATGAAACTAATCCTTTGCTTCAGCTTGTACGCAGCATGTCCCGTGTTGCAGTTTGGTACACCTCCGTCACACCACCAGTCACCCTTATTTATGTTGCCGTCCATAGCCACCTCTTGTGTTGCTACGTCGGCAAGACAACATTCGCCACCACACAACGCCTTAGAAAACACGTCACTACAACACAAGCAGGATCAGAAGAATCAACATTCCACGATGCATTGCGGCGTACGTCCGAGGTCGATTGGACCTTAGTACCCGTACAGCTTTTCGAAGATAAATTACAAGCATGTTTCGGCGAACGCCAATGGTGGTACACCCTACGACGATGGGCCTTGAACGATTGCGCACCGGCCATCCCTCACGCCGACTCATCTAAGCCACCGACAGCACAGCATGGTCGAACACTACAAACCCTCCTACGCCAGGCCTCAATTGCCACACGCAACCACGAGTACGCGCGCGCAAGGGCACTAAACGACCAAATCCAAAACACAGCCTCGAAACTCAACATTCCCCTATGCAAGCCTTTTTACATCACGGTGCCCTACCTCCAACCCTGCCAGAGGCAACCACTTAACAAAGTCATTGACCATGTTGTCAACTCCCTCCAACGACCCCCACATGAACGGTGCGCTATTCGTGCTAACATCAACCTCGTCCGTTCAGTCCCTTTAACCGTGCAACGTGCTTTCGAGCGACACGCAAATAAACAATGCAAGTCCTCCACGCGCCCACCATGCCACTGTGACATGCAACACCTGCCTACTTGGTCGATGGGTGGGACAGTGTATACCATTGACAATCATTTTCTGCCTTCTCCCCGTTACCATCCCATTTAAAGGCCAACCCCTCAGAGTAAAGGACCCCCTCCCATGCCCTGGTCTCAAAAGCTTTCATGAAGCAAGTACCCATCTGAAGCGCCTCTGCTCTTTCCTCCAAACCCCTTGCCCAAATGTACATTCTTTCATCACACCCTCCCAATTCCCCGAATCCGGTGATTTGCGCACCATGGTCCTCACCATAGCCGAGACCCTAAGCAAAGTGGCAATTGTCCGAGTTGCTGACAAAGGTGCGGCCATGCTTTGGGGATTTTGTGCTGCTTGGGTCTGGGACAACGTAGATAGGTTCCTCACCTCTGAAAACTATACACCACTCCCTTTGTCCTCCTCCAATGCAGTAAAAGGCAATTTATCATCTGCTATTCAGGCACATCATTGGCCTCTTAACAAAAAATGCCTCGATACCTCTACTCTATATATTGGCAAAGGCTAAATCACTCTCCAAGCAAATGATTGTATGGCGCCCGATCGCAGCCATTGTCCAACCCTTCATTTTGCGACATTGGCTCCGTCTGGCGGCACGTGCTTTCACATTATTTTTGAAAACCCTTGTGTCTGAATTACCCGCATGCTTCTTGCATTTGCGCATTACCGATTTAGCCGAATGGGTGTCCGCCCTGCCCTCTTGGAACTGTCAAGTCATCGGTGAGGCTGATTGCACTCAACAGTTTGACAAGGTCCCACCGACCTCTATAGTTGATAGTCTCAAAGAAGCCGGAACATGGTTGCGCAAGAAGAAACAATGGAGGGCACACGAAACAGTGTGGAGCATCCACAAGGACAATCCAGCGCATGACCGCGCGGGCATGGGTCAACATACACGATTTGAATATATCACTCAACAACAGTTAGAAGCCTTAGTTGAATTCTCCCTCACAAAAGACATCTATGCCCAAGCTGCTGGGCAGCTTTGGTGCCGAAGTGCCTCCATCCCCATGGGCGGACCTTTCAGCGCCCAAGGAGCCGACTTGCACTCCGTCTGGCAAGCAAAAAAAATGTCATTTTCTCCGCAGATTGGGAACACTTCGATTTTCTGAAACACTGCAGCCCTTGTGGGATACGCCCCGCGGCAATACTGTCTCTTTAGCACAATTCAGAGATAACATCCTCACGGCCGCCACGGGACCCACCTGCAAATCAGAAATGGCCCACATTTGCTCGGCCCTCACCCAAGCCTGGGGACTGCCGGTCATCTGCCCGTGCATCACCCCGACCCAACCCACATGCACACAAGCCTGCATGTCCACCTCCACCACAGCAATGGGCATCAACATAAACGTACGGGAAGGTTGTGGCGCAGTTACCACACATGCCCAACCCAGCGGGCTCACTGACTCCTGGTCCCTAAAATACTGCCCCACCATGCAGAGCCCATGGTCCGCCTCCCACCGTCATGTAAGGAACATTATGACAGGCTCCATTGTAAATGTTCTCCCCCTTTTAAATTCATTCATTGCGCTGTCTGGTGCCATGATTACCCCATCCTCAAAGAAATGCGTAGCTTCGCCCCGCGGGGACACGGACGGGAGGTGGCAAAGCCAATGGCCGTGCCATTCCCTCAAGTACAGGGACAAATCGCGGGTCCACAATGATAGCTTAGCGTTGACCTCCGTGTACCGCTGCCACACTGTGTAGAATGGTCGTCACCACATGACCATGGTTTAGGTGTAGGGTTGTGATCAGGGACATGTGCATTACATTCATTGCTTTTCACACTGTCTTCCTATCACAGCGAAAGGCGCCTATGGACATGTTTCACTGACGAGCTTTTCTCTGTGCTGTCGCGTGCTGACGTGCTTGCTTTGCCCCTCAGCTACCCCGCGCAGCAATCCCAAGGGGTTTGTGTTGCGCTCGCCAAAGGAAGGACCAAGCGCGGGAACTTGGAGGCGAAAGGTGTTATGTGCCCCCGTCGGCGAAACGACCCCGCAAGTGGACATCTCAGGCACCAACAGCCGCCGTTGGGGAGAGCTACCTTACCGCCGGCTTGGAATGACCGCTTGGACGCACGTGGCCAAGTGCGAAGGCATTTGCCTTCCTCTGCGTGGACTCGACGCAAAGAAGTGAAACAGGGCAAGTCCGGGGGCTCCGTTGGCACAACCGACCAAGGGAATGGAAAGGGAAGTAGTGGTGAGAGGCCGATGGGCACCATGGCCTACGCAAGGAAAGGCCAAGGGAAGGGAAAGGGAAGGGGAGAGGGACGGTTAGCGTTGACCTCTGTGTACCGCTGCCACACTGTGTAGAATGGTCGTCACCACATGACCATGGCTTAGGTGTAGGGTTGTGATCAGGGACATGTGCATTACATTCATTGCTTTACACACTGTCTCCCTATCATAGCGAAAGGCGCCTATGGACATGTTTCACTGACGAGATTTTCTCTGTGCTGTCGCGTGCTGACGTGCTTGCTTTGCCCCTCAGCTACCCCGTGCAGCAATCCCAAGGGAAGGTTAGGGCAAGGAGGAAGAGGAAGGTCATAGGGTGGTGAGACGCCGATGGGCACCACCGCCTATGGAGGGAAAGGGTCCAAGGGAAGGCCAGCGAATGGCGATCGGCCAGTAGGTGCTGCCAGGTGCAGACGAGAACAACACACCATGGCGTCATGCCAAAACCCCCGTAGAATGGTCCGGGGGCTCCGTTGGCACAACCGAACAAGGGAATCGAAAGGGAAGGAGTGGTGAGAGGCTGATGGGCACCACAGCCTACGGAGGGAAAGGCCAAGGGAAAGGAAAGAGATGGGGAGAGGGAAGCTTAGGGCAGGGTGGAAGAGGAAGGTCACAGGGTGGTGAGAGGCCGATGGGCACCACGGCCTATGGAGGGAAAGGGTCCAAGGGAAGGGCAGCGAATGGCGATTGGCCAGTAGGCGCCGCTAGCTGCAGACGAGAGCAACACACCATGACATCATGCCAAAACCCCCCTAGAATGGCGTCATGCCAAAACCCCCGTAGAATGCGGCAAAAGTGCAATTTGATTTCTCCCAGAGCCACCAGCACCCGTGTTGCACCTGCAAGTCATTCAGGACCCTGACCCTGAATGCCCTGTTTGTCTCCAAGATCATTATCGAGGGGTCAATTGGCATTTTTCGTCCAAAGAAACCGTTTAGAGGTAAGGAAGACAGTAAGGTCAACAGAATGACAAAAGGGGAGTGGACATGTTTTGTCATCAGCTGGGTTGGGTTCAACGTGTTTGGCACGCACCACGGATATCCGGGAACAGTCCCAAGCCTCCTTTTTTGGCCATTTTTTCTGCGGCCATTTGGGAGCCAACCGTGAGCCCGCAGCAGTGATAGCGCGCCGCTTCAGGCTTTGTAGGATTCAACCATGTCTGTCTATCATGTTCTAAAATTTGGGCAAAAACCGGTCCGCCAGATGTGTGAATTTCCCTCCCTCGCAGTGCTGCTGTCCGCAAGCGCTGTCTGACCCTACGCTCCTATGCATATTGCTGCTGTATTTAACCATGTCTGTCTAACATCCTCTAAGTTTTGGGCCAAAACTGGCCCACCAGACGAGTGAGTTTTCCTCCCCCTCGCAGTGGCGCTGTCTGCGAGTGCTGTCCGACCCTACGCTCCTATGTACATTGCCGTAGTGTTGATGGCAAACTCAGAACACTGAGCCCATGCCTTGGTATTGTAAGCTGGTCAGAGTCCTGGCGTGGGTACCGATGAATTGCGGCCGACGCGCCCTGAAAGGGGGATTTGAAGCTTTCTTGGTTACACCCACTGGACTGTTGCTGGTGACTCTTCCACACGTATAGAAGGATTCATGCCCATCTGAATCAATTTTCGTTGTGTTTCAGGTCTCGAGGATGGCAGTTTCGAGACTGTGCGTGTTGGCATGAACGTGACAGCTGCCATCTTGCGTGGGGAGATCGACACTGGCATTGGCCTCACCAATTTTCAGAGGTTGGAGTTGGAGCAGCTGACTGGAGAGCCAGCAGGCATGCTGCGCATTGATGAGCTGAACAACCTTGGCTGCTGCTGCTTCTGCTCTGTGATGTATGTTGCCAACGGCGAGTTCTATGAGAAAAACCCCGACGTTATCAAGGCCTTTATGAGGGCTGTACGTCGTGGAACCGACCTCACCATTGAGTACCCTGATGAGGCTTGGAATCTTATGACCCGTGCCAACCCTCGGCTGGACACCCCTCTTTACAAGCAGATCTACAGGCGAACCCTGCCATATTTCTCACGTGATCTGCTGAACGTTGAACGTGATTGGGCCAAGGTGGGTAAGTTCTGCAAGCATTTGAATGTGCTGGAGACCAGGTTCAATGTTACTGAGGTGTACAGCAATGAGCATGTGCCGGTTATGGGCAAGCCCTCTGTGGAGCCTGTCACTCCAGGTGGTGTTCTGTACAAGAATGCAGATTTTGCAGTTGCTTCAGCTTGATGTAGTCTCTTCAGCTGAAGTTTCTGAAAACTGCTTTCTGCACCATTGTCCCAATCATTGTTGAGGTGTACAACAACAGGCATGTGCATAACACCGGCGAGCCTCTGTGCAGTATGTCGGCTGTGTCATCTTGGTATGCTTCACCAGTATTCCAAGGATGCACCTAATCTTGGGTTTGATCAGAAGGTTATACATGATTCAGCACCAGCACTGACGTCTCATGCCGCATATTGGCCCTTATTAGCGGCTCATTGCACACCATGTACTCCCATTCCGCACTGCTTCCGCATCCTGTAGTCCCATTCCACATTCCTTTGGCACTATGTAATCCCAAATCCCATTTTGCACTCATTCCGCACCCTGTAAACCCATTCCGCATCCTGTAGTCCCATTCCACACTCCTTTGGTACTATGTAATCCCAAATCCCATTTTGCACTCCTTCCGCACCCTGTAAACCCATTCCGCATTTGTGCCGCACCAAACCCATTCCGCACTTGTGCCACACCGCATTGGCGTCGGTATAGGGGCTCTGCAGAAGATTTTTGCGCCTTTCTGTGGAGCACGCCACCCGAGCAGGTGATGTTCATAAGTGTTAAAATCCACGGCTTCGTCAGCCTGAGTATGATGCACATAATCCTGGATCTGTGCAGTATCCGAAGGTCACCAGAAGATTATTGTGGTTAGATGCTGATCTGTGCAGTATCCGAAGGTCACCAGAAGATTATTGTGGTTAGATGCTGACTGCACATGGAGCTCAATGCCACGGCTCATATTGGCCCATATTGTACTGGCTCATATTGGCCCATATTGTACTGGGGCTCAGCACTGGGGCTGTGCTGAAGGATAGTTTCCTGAGAGGACAGCACTGGGTGCTTAAGCAACAAGAATCATCCAGGGTGATGGTTTTATGTGGTGTTTCTGTTGTTCATGCCACATACCCACTGAGAAGTGCCACTTCCCTTGTACACCCTGTTCCATGAATATCACTGCTCTTTTCTATTTGCCTGCGATTTGCTTGCTTTACTCTCATAGGCAGAGGCAAGTAGAGGACCAAAGGTGATCAGGAGGGCGAGGTTTCGATGACCATAGCCTAGGGAGGCGCTTAAGCGCAGTGTGCGTGCAGCGCGCACATGCAACTATTTGGGCGTTTGGCCTTAGTAGAAACCCATACTTTGTGGTCCTTCAGGCATCATTGTTGTTTGGTAGTAGGTTTTGATGCATCGGGGATCTAGCATTTTTGGATTTTCACCCTGTTTCCCCCATTTCTACTTTTTTGCACACATGTTTTCCCCCTTTCCACCAAATCTACTCTTTTTCTCGGTTGATTGATATGGTGATACAATTTGAGGGTGCCTGCTACAGGACATCATACTTCCCTCCTCATTTCTCAGCCCAGGACATCATACTTCCCTCCTCATTTCTCAGGCCCACTTTCTCCATGGATCTCAGTATTGGGGATAGGGTGTTCTATACCCGCTCCAATGGTGCTTCACCACTTCCCCAAGAACCGGGAAGGTCCCCCTCAAGGTCCCTTTGGGTCCAGTTTGGGTCGCCTAATTCTAAGGGTGTTTCCAAGGGGCGTGCCTAGGGGCTCCTTGGGGGGAACATAGTCTAAAAGTAGCGCGCAGTGCAAGGATTCCCCCTAGGTCTAGCGTTGCGATGAGGGACCCGCACTACATCCACTGCCTTGCACATTGTTTCATGCTTGCACATTGCTTCCCTAGCAGAGCGAAAGGTCCCCATGAACATTTACCACTGATGAGCTTCCCTTGTGTTGTCATTTGTTGTTGTGCCCCCTTGCCCCTTAGCTTACCACACAGCAATCCTAAGGGTGCCCCTCTTGCTTTCCCACATCTATCTTTGCTTGCTTTCTTGCTTTCTACCATGTTTTACATATGTCGACTTGTTTACATCTCTCGTCTTCTGTGGCTCTGCTTTTTCTTTTTGCCCGTTGCTCTGCTCTTTCTACTTGCCCATGATTTGCTTGCCTACTCTCATAGGCAGAGGCAGGTAGAGGACCCCGGGTGATCAAAAAGAGCAAAAAGAATGCAGATGCCCTATGCATGAGGTTCCCCCAAGCACCAAAACAGATATTGGAGAATGGTCGTCACCGCATGACCATAGTTTTGGGAGGGTGCTTTTGGGAGAGTGTTGTGACCATACCGTATGCACAGTATGTGCAGTATCTCTGCATCTTTGTCACTGGCTTACATCCTCCTTGCTTACATCCTCCCATGCCCCTCAGCTCATAGTGCAATATTCCTAAGGGGGCCCTAGCTACCTTATCCTAGCATCAAACGTGAAATTTCATAAATTCAAACATCACACTAGCCAAGCCTTTTAAACGTTCATGATGTTTCAAACCCCTAGTCCATCCCTTGTCGCTCTCACCCATGGTGCCGGTCTATGTCCTAGCAAACAATTGTAATGGCACGCAAAAGCGTGCTTCCTAACATGTTTATTGGTACCTCTTCACCACCCATGCTGCTCACCACCCATGCTGCTGCATACTCTACAAATGAAAGCTGACGACTCCCCTGGTGCACAACACACCACCACTCCAGCTCCACACTATGATTGCACACCCATATGTTACCAAAATATAGCAAGTCCTCGCGCACTATGTCAAAATTGCAATGCAGAACAAGAACCTCATAGAATGGGGTGGCATGTTTAAGCACACATCCCCTTTCCTGTGTGCAGGCCTTTTTATGTCAATGTCCCTAACTTCAACCTACGAGTATGTACCAAGTCATGAAATGACAAAACCAAACTACCACCGTGAAACTCGGTGTTTCAATGTACCAGCCTTTTTATTTCAATGCATCTGATTTCAACCCACTCAGCGGCAAACGAAGAAACTTATGAGCCACATTGTCAACTCCCTTCAACCCCCACATGAACGGTTGTGAAACATGTGTTGACACAAATATGGCCAAGTTTTGAAAGGTGATTATATGGGTCTGGAAAAGGTTGCAGTCTGCTTTTTCGTGTTTGTTGTATTTTGGCATTTCGTTTTTATATTCGTTATTCCCCTTTGTTGTTTTTTCACAAATTGAAAAGATTGGTGTTGTCGCGCAACCCCAACAACAAGTATCAATGACCCACGCCTCTGCACAGACAAATATAAGGCATGCACCCACGTCATTGATTTGGCACAAAAAGTTGTTGATGGTGTAGATTATGCACCCACGTCATTGATTTGGCACAAAAAGTTGTTGATGGTGTAGAGTATACCTCCCATGAACTAGGTGGGCTAGTCGTGTGGAGTACAATGGCACAGGGGCGCGTGGAGGCTTTACATTGTGTGTTTTTGTGTCACTCAAAAGCATGTTGCACATTTAGTGGAAAGGAGCGGACAAGCTTGGTGTTGGCATGTATATGTCGCTTTCCTAGATGGGTAGATTCTGCGATACCGAGGAAGTACGATGTTAGGATAACAAAGAAACATGGGATGGGGAAAATTGGCTTGCGCCCCGGGGGGGGGGGGGGGGGGTCACGGCTGTCGCCTGAAGGAGGGGGGGTTGGGAAATGGACACCTGTGACAGGACCTATGTATGGTCCTCATTGTCAGCCTTTTTTTTTACTATGGTATCTACTCTCTGATTTTCATGTATAGGCAGATCCTGACTTAGCTTAGTTGGTAGTAGGCTTAGGCTGCATGTTCACAGGTCCTGGGTTCAAACCCAGCTTCATGTAATGTTTTTCCCTTCGCTTTTTTGGTCTCTTTTATGTCTTCATGTTTGCATGTTTGCGTGTGCATGCCCCCCCCCCCCCAAGACAGTTTTCTACAGGTCCCCCCATCAGGGGGGACCCTTTCAGTCAGTCACAGGCACACATACCCCTTAAACCCCCCCCCCCCCCTACTCTCGACCCCTTCCCTAAAGCACGTGGAGCTCCCAGTGAAGAAGATCTGGTACAGCGAGAGTGCGAGTACCCGCCACGACTCCGTAGCACTGCATCGCCGGGGTCATGGCATGCGGTGAACAGTTGAGCATGTGCCGATGGTGTTGAGGATGGTCGCGTAGCTTGGACCGGGCACCACCGTTGGCGCTCCTGTTGAGCCGTGAACGTGTGACACATGGGGGGAAGTGGTGACAGTCGTGCTGAGTTTACGCAGCTCACCCACACACGCGATGGAAGCACTCCGCCAGGAGCATGAACGTGACCTCGTGGAGGTGAAGGGTATTGCCGTATGGATCCTTAATGTTTTGGTCGACGCAACCCGCCACCATGGAGAAACAGAAACGGCGGACCAATACAACGGCTTGGTGGACCTTCACTGAAGGAAAGGGAAGGGAAGGGCAGCGAATGGCGATCTGCCAGTGGGCGCCGCCAGCTGCAGACGAGAACACAAGACCATGGCTTCTTGCCAAATCCCCCCCTACTCTCGACCCCTTCCCTAAAGCAACCAGCCCCTGACAAGGAAACAAACAAAAGTCAGTTAAACACAGGGGGCCACATGTTCTGATTTCGATTCATCGGAGTCCTCTTATGTGTCTTCCTTGACATCTGCATCAGACTAATTTGCCAACGGGAGGCCATGGTGGGGCGTTGCATCCCCCCCCCCCCCGTGCTATGGGATGCAACCGGAATAGACCGGACATAAATACCACCACCGTTGGGGGTAGGGGGGGGACTGGGGGGCTGTGTATACCGGTTGTCATTGCCCTGTCACGGCGGGCCAGAAGGGGGGGGGGGGGGTTGGCATCCCCCCCATCCTCAAACAAATGCGTAGCTTCGCCCCGCGGGGACACGGACGGGAGGTGGCAAAGCCAATGGCCGTGCCATTCCCTCAAGTACAGGGACAGATCGCGGGTCCACAGTGATAGCTTAGCGTTGACCTCCGTGTACCGCTGCCACACTGTGTAGAATGGTCGTCACCACATGACCATGGCTTAGGTGTAGGGTTGTGATCAGGGACATGTGCATTACATTCATTGCTTTACACACTGTCTCCGTATCACAGCGAAAGGCGCCTATGGACATGTTTCACTGACGATCTTTTCTCTGTGCTGTCGCGTGCTGACGTGCTTGCTTTGCCCCTCAGCCACCCCGCGCAGCAATCCCAAGGGGTTGGCAAATGGACATCCGTGACCCCCCGTGGGCGCAAGCCAATTTTCCCCCACCCCATGCGAGCAAGTAACATGCATCTCGCATTGTGGAAGTGAATAACAACACATCACATGTACCACGATGGATTTGGAAGTTTGCACATGAGACCTATGAAAGTAACCCTTTGATGCATGTTTAAGCACACATCCCCTCCTTCACCCTTTGATGCATGTCTAAGCACACATCCCCTCCTTCTTGCCCGATGAAAGTAACCCTTTGATGCTGCTCTTAACGCCCTATAAATTACCTCTTTGATGTTGCTCATAACACACATGTCCCGAGTTGCAATAGCGTACACTTCCGTCACACCACCACTCATCCTAGTTTATGCCGTCGTGCATCAACACCTCATGTGGTGCTATGTGGGTGAAACAGCTCTTGGCACTACACAACGCCTAAGGAAGCATTTCCGTACAACGAAGCCTTGAAGAGTCGACATTCCGTGACATGTTGCACCAACCTCCCACGTGGAATGGACCCTAGTGCCTGTAGAACTCTTCAACGATGAATATCCAGCATGCTTCGGCGAACGCCAATGCTGGTACGACCCAGGGCCTTCAGCCTATTGACCGATTGTGCACCCGCCATCGTTGTCCCCGGCTCATCCAAGCCACCACCAAAACAACACGGTGGAACACTACAAGCCCTGTTTCATCAAGCATCAATAATAATGTGGATCCACGAGTATGTAGCGGGTCATTACATGACGAAAACCAAACTCTTGCCTTGAAACTTAGCAGCAGGTCCGTGAGAACAAGTAACATGCATGTCGCATTGTAAAAGGGAATGAATGGAAAATGCTACAAGTTGTCAAGATACTTGCCATGCTCCATGATGAGACAAATAGAAACTGCAAATTATGACTGGTATATGTATAACCATGATGGGAAAGTACACTAGTGGGAGAGACAAAGGCATTGGAGAGCAAGGTAGAGGCAATTGTAGTTTGGACACAGCTAGTTATGCGGCACACAATTCTACAAAAGTGCAAAGTACAATTGATTGTGCCATCGCGACCACATTGGACGCTATTTTTTAGAATGCTCATTTGAAGTGAATGCCCTGAATAGCTCAATGGGGATTTTGTGGTTGTTTGTTTGTTCTCGGATCACAACAAACCACCCATGAGCCATTTTGGCACCAGTGTACTCTTTTTTTGCTAGTTGTGCGGCACACAATTCTACAAAAGTGTAAAGTACAATTGATCGTGCCATCGCGACCACATAGGAGGCTATTTGTTAGAATGCTCGTTTGAAGTGAATGCCCTGAATAGCTGAATGGGGATTTTGTGGTTGTTTGTTTGTTCTCAGATCACAACAAACCACCCATGAGCCATTTTGGCATCATTGTACTCTTTTTTTGCGCCATGGTGATTGTGTTGCTGCATGGTAGCCGCGAGACCATGACGGATTGTCGTTCGGTGAATCCGCATGTTGTTCCACACATGTGGTGTGAAAGCAATTGCCAATCTAAGGGGCATGAACTGTTCCACCCAGCATGTGATCCAACATGGGATGGGCACTCTTGCATTTGCAAGCCATACCCTCCACCAGTCAAATTTTGCCGGCCTTGTGTTCTTGGGGACCCACAGTGCACTGAACCTGAATCAGTGACACCAGAGTTTTGCGAGACTGAGTGTGCAAACTCTCAAAACGTGGGAAAATGCACCGTTGCACGTTGTTATTGTGCCGGTTGCCAACATGGTACAGAAGTCTTTGCACATGGGACACACCGATGCCATGCTGGTATTGCAGAGCGCTGCTTCTTCCAACAATGGTTGCCGCAAGGACCCTGTTCGTTGGAGTATGAATTGGGTGCATGGGGTGATTGGGGTGTATGCACAGCAACATGTGGCATTGGATATTCAATGAGATCACGTCCTATTGTGAAGATTGCGATCACTGAGACTGCCAATGCTCCCGTCACAGAGGAGTGGCAACTTTGTAACACACAAGCATGTGTTGTACCCCATCCATATGCCGATAAGTCTATGCAAGTGCCCAACATTGAGCAGATGCGCACCACCATTCGTGGAGATGCTTCGAGCCCAACTAATGGTGGCGAGGGCATTGGTGCATGAGTGGCGCACCCAAAGCATGGAGAGTTGCATTTTGTCATTTGCATTTCCCACGAGGCAAACTACATGAGCCCCGATGCAGGCTTAGTTGTTCTTCATGTCAAGACGGAAACCATTTCTACTCAATGATGCTCTCCAATGTTGGTCAATGAGTCTGTGCCAATTTTTTGGATTGAAGCACGCCGGAAATAAATCCAAGCATGATGGATACGTTGTCAAACGGTGTGGTGTTGTTTTCTAGGCAATCGTTTCTTTCAATAGTTATTGTGTCTTTGGTTTTGTGCTTTGCCATTGTGCCTACCTATGTACGATTAGAGGCTGTCTATTTCAAAATGCAATGTTCCATGATGTGGTTGGCCAATAAACCTCACCCAGGGCCCTTTTGTTGGCCGCTCCATCTGCCTTTTTGGTACAACCGCTCGGCTTGTTTTTTCCCATTCCGGGGATCTTTCGGTGCAATGCGTTGGGTGGGAGCACCATGCCACCTCCATCCGTAAGCGCCAGCTACAGTCGAGAACAATACACCATGGCGTCATGCCAAAGCCAGCCCCAACGATGAACTCTAATGTGGCCACCCAAGACATCTATAGCCATCAAGTCCCCATGTGTGCACGGCTTAAGTTAACACACACACACCACGTCACAAGTACAACACCAATGGTTGTTTGGTCTTCTTGTGTGCCGAAACATTTGGGTTCGGTGTATACTTAATGGGCTCCGTCACCTCATGGGTGTTGTCAAATCAGATTTTTATGGGCCAACATGGCACAAGAATCCGCATATGATTTCTTTCTAGGCGACTTGCCATTTAACGTGAGTTGTCCACAAATTTGACCAACACCACTGCCACTGTATCGCCATGAGTGGAGAATGTGTTTGCAAAAGGAGCGTGTCAAGAATTTTGTGGCAAAGAAGGTAGAATGCATCCGTGACGAAACTCTTCATGCATTTTTTCGAGCCATTTAGACACTACCCCGCCCGCCCTCTTTGTGTACTGAACTCATAAAAAAAAAGGAAAACAAGCCATGTAGCCCGATGGAGCCGTGAGTCTCACCCCATCATCACACGGGATCATCACACCATGGCGGCATGCCAAAACCCCATCACAAGGCTATCGGCCAGTAGGCGCCGCCAGCTGCATGCGAGAGCATCGCACCATGGCGTCATGCCAAAAACCCCATCACAAGGCTAAGGCTGGGGAAGAGTATAGCCTCCAACAATGCATATTCACATTGGGGAGCCATGGCCCCCCAATGATGAAGAAACAATGAAGCCACGGGAAAGGAAAGGGAAGTAAACAAGGAAGGATAGGACAAGGAGGAAGAGGAAGGGCTTTTGGGGGATGAGAGACCGATGGGCAACAGCGGGTGTGGGGGGAAATTCCCACCGTTGTGATGCCCATTGCGCTGTCTGGTGCCATGATTACCCCATCCTCAAACAAATGCGTAGCTTCGCCCCGTGGGGACACAGATGGGAGGTGGCAAAGCCAATGGCCGTGCCATTCCCTCAAGTACAGGGACATATCGCGGGTCCACAGTGATAGCTTAGCGTTGACCTCCGTGTACCGCTGCCACAGTGTGTAGAATGGTCGTCACCACATGACCATGGCTTAGGTGTAGGGTTGTGATAAGGGACATGTGCATTACATTCATTGCTTTACACACTGTCTCCCTATCACAGCGAACGGCGCCTATGGACATGTTTCACTGACGAGCTTTTCTCTGTGCTGTCGCGTGCTGACGTGCTTGCTTTGCCCCTCAGCTACCCCGCGCAGCAATCCCAAGGGGGGAAAGGGTCATGGAGGGAAGGGGCCAAGCGGAGGCCCGCCGGGGAAAAGACTCCGCAAGTGGACATCCGAGGGCGTAAAAGCCGCCGTTGGGGAGAGGCCCCTCACCGCTGGTGTGGGTGACCGCTCGGGCGCACTTCGCCAACGGCAAAGCTAGTTGTCTTCCTCCGTGTGGACTTGACACAAAGCAGTGAAAGAGGGCAAGTCCGGTAGCTCCGTTGGCACGACTGACGAAGGGAATGGAAAGGTGAGAGGCCAATGGGCCACACAACTTGTCGAGGGAAAGGTCATGGGAAAGGAAAGGGAATGGGATAGGGAAGGATAGGGTAAGGAGGAAGAGGAAGGGCACTGGGTGGTGAGAGGTTGATGGGCACAACCGCCTATGGAGGGCAAGGGTCCAAGGGAAGCGCAAAAAATGGTGATCTTCCAATAGGTGCCGATATCTGCAGAGGATAGCAATTCACCAAGGCTAGATGCCAAAAACCACCCTTCAGGCGCCCAAAAATTTTTGCGCATAGTTGGGTGTCAATACTTGAATCGGCTGCCCCGTTTGATTCACTTGACGTGGAGCATGCCAGCGAACAATCTCTATTTGCATAGTTCTCTCTTCCTACGTATTGTAATTGAAATACCTCGCCAACGAGGCCCATTCAGAGCTTGGCCTTTAGGCTAGGCCCGGACAGAGACAATTTCACAGGAAATATTTGCATATTCATGAATGTGGCCCTTTGGGTTTGTTTTGTATTGCTTCGCAACCGTTGCCTACATTGCTAGCGCTCTTCAATATTGACCAAGTGAGGTGCGATTGCAAAACATATGTACTTGTGCAGTTAGTACCACATTAGGTTGCAACAATGGGCACAGGAGCTACTTTGTTTTTTTTCCTGTTGAGCGGGCATGAGATATCATTCGTTGATTGACAATGAGTACACTTCAAGGCCCTCAGTAGGTCGGGTGCCATCCGCTAGCCCGAAATGCTTATGGGACCAAGCTGTAATTGGTTCTCCCCAATGGCAAAGATGTCAGAGGAATTCTCTCTTCCTACGTATTGTAATTGAAATACCTCGCCAACGAGGCCCATTCACAGCTTGGCCTTTAGGCTAGGCCCGGACAGAGACAATTTCACAGGAACTACTTGCATATTCATGAATGTGGCCCTTTGGGTTTGTTTTGTATTGCTTCGCAACCGTTGCCTGCATTGCTAGCGCTCTTCAATATTGACCAAGTGAGGTGCGATTGCAGAACATATGTACTTGTGCAGTTAGTACCACATTAGGTTGCAACAATGGGCACAGGAGCTACTTTGTTTTTTTTCCTGTTGAGCGGGCATGAGATATCATTCGTTGATTGACAATGAGTACACTTCAAGGCCCTCAGTAGGTCGGGTGCCATCCGCTAGCCCGAAATGCTTATGGGACCAAGCTGTAATTGGTTCTCCCCAATGGCAAAGATGTCAGAGGAATTCTCTCTTCCTACGTATTGTAATTGAAATACCTCGCCAACGAGGCCCATTCACAGCTTGGCCTTTAGGCTAGGCCCGGACAGAGACAATTTCACAGGAACTATTTGCATATTCATGAATGTGGCCCTTTGGGTTTGTTTTGTATTGCTTCGCAACCGTTGCCTACATTGCTAGCGCTCTTCAATATTGACCAAGTGAGGTGCGATTGCAGAACATATGTACTTGTGCAGTTAGTACCACATTAGGTTGCAACAATGGGCACAGGAGCTACTTTGTTTTTTTTCCTGTTGAGCGGGCATGAGATATCATTCGTTGATTGACAATGAGTACACTTCAAGGCCCTCAGTAGGTCGGGTGCCATCCGCTAGCCCGAAATGCTTATGGGACCAAGCTGTAATTGGTTCTCTGCAATGGCAAAGATGTCACAGGAAGGCCGCCATGCAATGAATGAATGAATGACTGACGGACCATCTCCATGAAACAATGAATGAATGAAATGTTGTTTTTGGTTTGCAAGTTGCCTAATTTTTAGGTCTTCATGGAGGATCTCTTCATGCATGACCATGACAACATCAAGGGCCCGGAGGTGTTGATCTAGGTCACCAATGACTAACAGACCATCTCAATGAATGAATGAATGAATGAATGAATGAATGAATGAATGAATGAATGAAATGTTGTTTTTGGTTTGCCATTTGCCGAATTTTGAAGTCCTCATGGAGGATCTCTTCATGCATGACCATGACATATATCAAGGGCCCGGAGATGTTCATCTAGTTCATGCATCCGGAAGTCCGTGAGACTTTTGTATTGCAATTGGTTCCATTGGTCGTCCCAAAAGGGTAGAGGTGCTACTGGAAGCAACAAAAGCAGCCATTGGTGGCGGTTTAGGCATGCACATGCAGGCGCCATTGGTGGCGCTTTAGGCATGCACATGTCATGGGGGTGGTATGTGCATTGCAACGCGGATGCATTTAGCCCAAGCATTTGTTTGATGCACATATGTGCATTTGAACATGGTTGCATTAAGCCCAAGCGTTTAGTTGTGTGCATGCATGTGTAGTGGCACTAAATTCTAGCGCTTAATCTTGGCACGTTGGATTCATGGCTACCCAATCAATTGTAGGGTTGGATTCATGACGTCACAAAAGAGAGAATGCGGCTTGGCGCAAGCGGCGTACCTCATGTGTGCCTTCTATGCGCGTAGAAACATTTTGTACATTTTGCAAGATGTCTCTCGCTAGGGGGGGCAAATTTGGCACAAAGGGAACTTTGGACAAGTCACCATTTACTTGGCGAAGAGAACCATGTGTGGTGAGGTAGCTTCCAGGATGAAGCATTTTCATAGTGAGGTATTTGACTCGCCAAACGCTAGGGATTGGACAGTACCTTCAACGGTAGCCTCCAACAGGAAACAATTTTTGCAAGAGCGTGCGGTGGTCAATGATCCAACGCTAAGTGAAACGACGACCAACATCTGCTCCGTGCACAACCGATGCATCTTGCGATGCACGAACGAAAAACAACACCCGCATTGCAAACCATCTTTAGCACTTCCCGTGCACAAAACAATGATTTTGCCATCACGAGACGTCTTGCATCAGCCCATCACGCCATTTTGTTGGTTAAAATTTTTGCCCAAATGTTTGGGGACAACCCAAAATGTGGCAAATGGTGTTTGAAAATGGCAATTGGTATCCTATCCGGGCTGCACGCCAATTTTCATCCACCGACAACACAAATAATTCTTTGGCCTAAATACAACCACCATTTGGGACGTGACAATCACTCTCTCTCATCCTGTAACATTTGTGAGCGCAATGCCAAAGAACACGGCATGCAAGTACAACTAGCCTAAAATGGGCAAAGGGCTATTTTTGATTGGAGCTACTGTGTTTGACCACAAGTATTGAATTCACAAACGGGAGTTTCGGACGTTACCCGCGCAGCAGAAGTTTCATGGCCACAAAGGTGGTGTTGACAAGTTGTATGTTGACACATTTGTGGACTCTCCGGTGCTAGCTTGTGCATGGATGCACAACCAGGCCCACACATGGGAAAAGGCTCGCCTATCACGTTTTAATGTCCAACCACCTCTTCTTTTTCTCCGAAGGCAGAGGTGGACACTCCGGTGCTAGCTTGTGCATGGATGCACAATCAGGCCCACACATGGGAACAGGCACGCCTATCGCGTTGTATCGCGTTGTAGTGTCCAACCACCTCTTCTTTTTCTCCTAAGGCAGAGATTTTAGACATGCACCTCTTCTTTTTCTCCGAAGGCAGAGATCTTAGACATGCTCCTCACCACGGATGTGTGGCGCTTCGGGATCTAGAAAATACCAACCCACGCGGTAAAAAAACGACATGAGATGTTGTGTAAGTTAACCTTCAATCCGTATTTGTCATGGGAAAGGTGTCAAGCGAACGTTTTCCGGCACCGAGAATGATGGACGGCATGGGAGCAGAAGTAGGTCAAGCGAGCCGAGGGAAAAATGTCCCTCTCCCACCCGTTTTCCGTAGGATCTCAGAAAAATCAAAGGTAGGTGCTTTCCACCACCAAGCCGGACATGTTCATACAGCAAAAGTATTGTGGCACCCTCATTTCCCTCTAAGGCCACGTCCCCATTTCTCCTTCCTATACCCCTAAGCGTTGCACAAAATAGGGTGCTTTTGGTAAAGTAGCTAATAGCGCATGCAAAATTGCATTGCACCCCGAAGTGATGGACACTAATGCTATTGGCACGGCAATTTTTGGTACAGGAAGTTGTGTGCATGCATCCACTATCCCCCAACGATGACACATAACAAAAAGGAGGCGCATCGGGACGGCGTCATCATAGCACTCAAGTATGATATCATCACGACACTCAAGCAACCAAAGGCTAACTAGTTGTTCAAGGGCATTGAAGAAAACAACCCAGCAGTGGTATGGTATGGCACAACACATGTATTTCCAAACTGGCTTGCTGTGACGTCAGCTGACCACCACTGGTATTCAAGAACTCGCCAACAGAAAATGGGGATGATTGGGCAAGGTTAGTGTGAATAGCAGCATTTATTGGTGGCCCAAGGGAAATTATCCCACTCCTTCTTTGTTGGGACAAAGAATGTAGGCTCACTCCACCACCAAGCCCGAAGATATTCCTCCAGGACAAAGTACTACACCATCCTCAGTTCCCTCTAATGCTGCATCCCTCTAATGCCGCATCCCTGCTGCCCCCATTCCGTCAGGTTGGGTGAGGGCAGGGAGGAAGAGGAAGGTCATAGGGTGGTGAGAGGCGGATGGGCACCACCGCCTGTGAAGGGAAGGGAAAGGGTCCAAGGGAAGGGCAGCGAATGGCGATCGGGCTGGAACGCAACGGACCCGGCGCCTCATGTTCCATGAGAGGTTCCAGTGCCACCCGCACAACCTCCCCGCCATCCAAGCGGACTAGATCCTCGCAAAGAAAAGGAGACACACTGTGACGCCCATTGCGCCGTCTGGTGCCATGATTACCCCATCCTCAAACAAATGCGTAGCTTGGCTCCACCAAGGCGGTCCTTAAGGGACGAGATTTTTTTTTGTTACGGACCGCCTCTGAGGACCGCCCCAAGGGACCACCAACCGCTAACCGCCAACCGCCACCAACCGCCAACCGTTGCCAACCGCCATGCCGCCAACCGCCAACCTTTGCCAACCGCCAACCATCAACCGCTGCCACCGCCACCAACCGTCTGGTGCCATGATTACCCCATCCTCAAACAACGCTGCCAACCGCCACCAACCGTCTGGTGCCATGATTACCCCATCCTCAAACAAATGCCTAGCTTGGCCCCACCAAGGCGGTCCTTCAGGCACCATTTTTTTTTTCCGTTAAGGACCGCCCTTAAGGAGCGCCCCAAGGGACCACCAACCGCTAACCGCCAACCGCGACCAACCTCCAGTCGGCAACCGCGGCCAACCGCCACCAACCACCCATGTCCAGCTGCCAACTGCCGCCAACTGCCGCCAACCGGCGGCCACCACCAACCGCCAACCGCCAACCATCAATCTGCACCACCCACCAACCACCAATCGCCACCAACCATGGTTGATCATATGCGCTATACACGGTCGTTTTTGAAAAAACCATGTCCCAGAACATTGTTTTTTGCATTAAGGACCGCCCTCGGCCCCACGGGGACACGAGCGGGAGGTGGCAAAGCCAATGGCCCTGCCATTCCCTCAAATACACGGACGGCTGCCAAACTATGTAGAATGGTCACTACCACATGACCATGGCTTAGGTGTAGGGTTGTGATCAGGGACATGCACATTACATTCATTGCTTTACACATTGTCTCCCTATCACAGTGAAAGGCGCCTATGGACATGTTTCACTGACGAGCTATTCTCTGTGTTGTCGCGTGCTGACGTGCTCCTTTTGCCCCTTAGCTACCTGCGCAGCAATCCCAAGGGGTTCGTGTTGCACTCGCCAAAGAAAGGACTCAGCCCGGGAACTTGGAGGTGTAAGGTTGTTATGTGTGCCCGTCGGAGAAACAACCCCGCAAGTGGACATCCCAGGGCCCACCACCTGCCGTTGGCGAGAGGTACCTCACCGCCGGCTTGGGATGGCCGCTTGGACGCACCTAGCCAACGGCAAAGGCATTTGCGTTCCTCTGCGTGGACTCGACGCAGAGAAGTGAAACAGGGCGAGTCCAGGGACTCCGTTGGCACAACCGACCAAGGGAATGGAAAGGGTAGGAGTGTTGAGAGGCCGATGGGCACCATGACCTATGGAGGGAAAGGTCAAGGAGAAGGAAAGGGAAGTAGAGAGGGAAGGTGAGGGCAAGGAGGAAGAGGAAGGTCACAAGTGGTGCAAGGCCGATGGGCGCCGCCGCCTATGGAGGGAAAGGGTCCAAGGGAAGGGCAGCGAATGGCGATCGGCCAATAGGCACCGCCAGCTACAGACAAGAACAACACACCATGGCGTCATGCCAAAACCCCCATTCCGTCCAATTTTCCATTGGTGAGTGTATGAATATCGTTGGGAGTGAGTTTGCTATTTTGGAAAACCATGTGTTATGCCAAATTGTACTAGTTGATTACAGCTAAGTTGTTTTGTTCAATGCTCCTCAAGAACGAGTTACTCTTTGGTTGCTTGAGTATCGTGATGATGTCATAGTTGAGGGTTCGGCTCATGTTGTACCAATGTGCCTCTTCTTTGTTGTATTTCATCGTTAGGGGATCGGGGATGGGTGCACCCAACTTCACCCACCAATATCTGCCATGCCGATAGCATGAAGGCACATCTTTTCCCCATGCAATGCCATTTTGAAGGCACCATTAGTTGCCGCACCAATAGCAACCATTTTTCTGCACCGCTTGGGGGTAAATGGACCATTGGGCAAGGTTTGCCTACGCGGTGGCGCTAATTGGTGGTGCATTGTGCTTTTTACGGTTGCATTGTGCTTCTTGCAACTCATTGTCATTGTTTTCTTTTCGCAAGTCAATCTCCGCACCATATGTCAATTGCAATTTCTAGTGCTGGTTGTGTATGTGGTTCTCACTGCCCATGCACATGACTCCGGGCTGCACCTCCATGGGGCTGTATTACCCAAGACAGTCCGGCTTGTTGGGCGGGTACAAAAGACGACACTCGATTCAACGATGTTGCCAAAAGTGGCTACCCTAGCGGAGCCCGAGCGTGTTCCAAAGCAACGGGCAAATCCGATAATGCAAGCTCAGCAGTTGTGGGCGTCAACGGGAATGGGATATCCGTTTGGAGTATTTTGGCCATTGGAAGAATTTCCACCTCGTTTTCCTCCTCTTTCTTTTCTTGAGGAGGCTGGGGTGGATGCACCAGGTCGAATGATGGAAATGCAACAATTATGGGCTGGAACACGAATCGGTTATCCGTTTGGAGTATTTTGGCCCTATGAAGAATTTCCACCTCGTTTTCCTCGTATCTCTGAAAATGCGTGACTGAGTGAGCGAGCAACTGAGAAGCCATGGTGCCTGAGTGTGCATGTCAACAATTGAGTGGTTGAGTGGGTGGGTGGGCGAGTGAGGCGAGCTACCCGGTGGCTAAGGGAAGGAGTCAGGCAGTGTTTGGGCTGTTAGCTGGCGAGCGTCCTACATGCATGCGGTGGAATGTATTGCAGGGACATGAGGTGGATGTGAACGGTTTTGTCCGTTTTGATCCTGACGGTTGTTGAGCAAACAAGGCAACGATTGTCCAAGTAGGATTCAATTTGCTGAAGTGGAGATTTGCTCGACGAAATGATGTAACTCAATGGTCATCGGCTCCATCTTACCGGCTGATCCCTCTCCTTTTGGTGCACATTCGTTTCTCAATGGTGTGGCCAATTGAATGAAAGTTATTTGTGGAAACCTGCAATCTTCAATGAATATCATGGTTTCCCTTCAAACGGCCGCACGGTGCCTTCATAGGCCAGCCCTACTCGGTGACTAGAGCAATCAAAGGGGACTTCCCGCGAAGCCTTTGTGAATACTTCTCAAAGCAGCAAACAAGGGGACACTAGTGTTCTCGGGCAACACCCATGGAAGGAATACAAAGTGCACCCCACAACAGTCTTCTCGGAAAACACCCATGGAAGGCATACAAAGTGCACCCCGCAACACTGAGACCGAGCTATTGCACATACAATGGTCCGCCCAAATGGCACGTCTTGACCGTAGACACCGACAGAGCAAGGTCACAATGGCACCCCGGAATCCATCTTTGGAACACCATATGAGCTGAGCCTTTTGGGACGTGGAGATTTGTTGTGGCGATGCACGGGAGCATTTGCATTTGATCAATTGCGAGCCCCAACCTACACCAAGCCCCACCTAAGGGTCATGTGGAATACCCCTGGCGTTGGCACATGTTTGTAAACCCTCGAAGGGTCTTTTTTTTGCGGTGTGTCTGTGTGGGCGGGTGTGTGGGTGGGTGAGTGTGTGGTGGCGTGTGTGTGGTTGTTGGTGCCCTTCCCGGTGCTTTTCCGTCGACCTGCTGTTGAATACGTTCAATCACGCCTTGCTGCTTTCCCACACTTGATTGTGCGCATGCACATGTTTGTGTGCCCGTGTGTCTATTTGTTTGTGTGTGTTTGTGTGTGTGTGTTTGTGTGTGCGCGCGCCAATGTTTCTCCGTTGAACAACCCAACGGAGTCATATCCCTTATATGCACTGTACTTGCCACCAATTATTTTCAATGCAAAGGGAAGCCCCTATGAGCAACCGATTGCCACCCAATTACATTTGAGTACCACATAGTGGGCTATGTGCCAACACCTCATCGGTGCAACCCGTGCTGATTTGCTGTGGGCGCTCCCGTAAGATTACAAGGGTGGCCCTTGCACGTATGGATTGCTAGCGTCCAACGATCCATCAATGCCAATTTTTCGCCTTGACAACGCGCCAATCTTCAACAAAGTGTTTGCTTCACCGGCAGTTGTTGTTTCATGCATCAAGTCATCAAGCCGTTCGCGCAAACCATGCTTAGGGCAAAGAGGCTGAGTGCAACTGAGCTTGCTATAAGATATGAATGCGAGCCAGTTGGCACATAGTGCCACAAAAAGAGTTCAAACCTCACCTTGAAAAAGGGTGGACAAGTTGTTTGCAGACTGCACATGGCACTCTGCTTCTTTTTAGAGCTATTTTCAAAACAAAAGTGCTACACCTTGCTATCACTCTCCATGTGTTTGACTTTGTCATCTACATTCTTGCATGCAATGCATCTTCACATCGCGTGCCCTACCCTCTAGTCCCTTGCTTCCCACCCCCTTGTGTCCACCATTTTGCCTTTTGCACGGCTCCCAACTTCTGCTCATCACTCTTCGCATGATCTTAATAACATCTTGGACGTGGTCACGCCTGGGTTCACTATGTCTTTGGTTTCAAAGACGGTTGCCACTCATACTTTGCATTGTTGTACACATGTTGTGAGTAGGTCGTGTAAAGTGTTCGCCCGTTTCAAAATTCTAGCCACTCCACGAGCCAAGGGTTTTGCCGGGCAAAGCACCATGATCATCAGATTTTGTGACAACAATCATATTGATGGCACATAGGCCCCTTATTGCCAAATGACCACCCATGGAGATCTGAGTGCTCGAAGGCAAGTGCTAGGGTGATGGCAACGAATGTCACAAAACTGAGTGATTCGATATCGTGCACGGGATTGTTTGGGTTGTCACTCCCCATTCCCTAGTTGAGAGATTTGTGTTCACCGATGGTAATTTACGCCCTTGCTTATGTAGTGTGGTGCTACAAAAACCATTACTTTTTCAAGCCCGTCGTTTCGATTTCTTGAACTGAAGTAGTTATATTGCCCTACCATTTTTCTGGTATTTTCTTATGGGACATTAACAAGTGAACCAAGTGCTCACAAAAGCGGCAACAGACAATTTCGCATTCTTTCTCTTTAGAATTATGTTGGTCTCTAGTGTTGGTATTTCGGGGGGGGGGGGGGTCCGCTGTCTGGTCCCATGATTACCCCATCCTCAAACAAATGCGTAGCTTCGCCCCGTGGGGACACGGGCGGGAGGTGGCAAAGCCAATGGCCGTGCCATTCCCTCAAGTACAGGGACAAATCGCGGGTCCACAATGATAGCTTAGCGATGACCTCGGTGTACCACTGCCACACTGTGTAGAATGGTCGTCACCACATGACCATGGTTTAGGTGTAGGGTTGTGATCAGGGACATGTGCATCACACTCATTGCTTTTTGCATTGTCTCCCTATCACAGCGAAAGGCGCCTATGGATATGTTTCACCGACGAGCTTTTCTCTGTGCTATCACGTGCCGACGTGCTTGCTTTGCCCCTCAGCTACCCCCCAAGGGTCCGCAGTATAGGAAAGCATGAGCTTCAGTAAGCAATCCTAGGTTGGTAATATGTCAGAAGATTCAATTTATTTAGCTTGCAATTCAACCATTCGCTGAGCGAATGATGGACGGGACAAATTTGTAATGCCGATTTGGTTAAGTGCTAGTCTTTCAGGGGGAAATTGGCCGGGCATGGAAGCACAATCTTAAGTACGCAAGCCCATATTGGTGATGTGTTATCCAGTTCATTCCAGATTCATTTCATTTGCCTTGTCATTCAAGATCTTTGAGTGAATCGCGGGGATGGCAAATGTGTAAAGCAGATAGCTTGGTAGGTTTTGGTTTTATTTGGTGTTTTGTTTGATTAGTCAAAATATTCGGATTGTGCTTCAGACAATCATGAGCAAATGAACGGCATCACGAATGGGTAGTGCAAATATATACACAGCAGCATTGGGCGGTGAGGGTTGTTGGCCCCATTTGTGTGAACCTAACATGGAGCATTGAGGCATGGGAACTCTGTTGGCACCAACTACCAAGCGAAACAAGGGGAGTGCGGGGAAGAATCAGCCAAACATTGACCACAAAGGGATGAGGCAATGTGACAAGAAAGGAGTAGGGGAAGTGGCAAGAGGCACATCGGCGTTGTGAGCTTTAGATGGCAATGCACGCACGCGCAAGCTTCGGCTCCCCCCTCCCACCTCAAGGGAGCGACCATAGCAGTAAGTCCCAGCGTGCCAGCACTGAGAAGCGAGCAGGGGGGGCCAGTTGCCGTGGTTGGCCGCCCACTTCTTGGCGCGACTCCCTGGACCACCTCCACATACGAGCGAGTTGTTGCTGGCTTGAGGTTGTTGCCCCGTGTTGGGTGGAGGTGTGATGGGCCCCATGGTGACACCCTTATCCCGGCTTGGTCCGGGCGCGTAACGCTGTGGTGCGTCCCTTTTCCGGTTGAGTCGCTACGCGAGGGAAGATGCCTCTCACCCCACAACACCCGCTACATCCTACTTCCCCGCGGTGCACCAGTCCTTTCCCGCTCCTCCACCCACAGCACCCACTCCGCCGCCCAACACCCACCACGGGGTGGAGCCGGCCGTTCCTACCCAACAACTGACAACACCCGCCACAACCCACACCCGTGCGCGCCGTCCGTGGCTAAGGGGACGCCACACGCGCACCAAAGGCATGAAGGAGAGGGTAGGGGGTTTGTGTTGAGCAGCAATCCCAAGGGGTTTGTGTTGCGCTCGCCAAAGGAAGGACTGAGCGCGGGAACTTGGAGGCGAAAGGTTGTTATGTGCCCCCGTCGGGAAAATGACCCCGCAAATGGACATCCTGGGGCCCACTAGCCGATGTTGGGGAGAGCTACCTCACCGCCGCTCATGGCCACTTGGACGCACTTGGCCAACGGCGAAGGCATTTGCCTTCCTCTGTGTGGACTCCACACAGAGAAGTGAAACACGGCAAGTCCAGGGGCTCCGTTGGCACTGACCAAGGGAATGGCAAGGTAAGGGGTGGTGAGAGGCTAATGGGCACCAACGCCTATGGAGGGAAAGGCCAAGGGAAAGTTAAGGGAAGCAGACAGGGAAGGTCAGGGCAAGGAGGAAGAGGTAGATCACAACGTGGTGAGAGGCCGATAGGCACCCCCGCCCATGGAGGGAAAGGGTCCAAGGAAAGGGCGGCGAATGGCGATCGGCCAGTAGGCACCGCCAGCTGTAGACGAGAACAACACACCATGGCGTCCTGCCAAAACTCCTCCCTGCCACCGATGCGTTGGCAAGGAAAGCAACACGTGTGGCTGACGCAAGCAGTTATGCATCACTAAATGTGCATTCTATTGTTCATCAAATAGCATGCTCCATGACTTTTGACACCGAATGTCTCAAAACAATCGACCTCCCGCCTCCCAGTTGAATGAGATCCATAGAAGAGGTGTGTCCATCCCTTTGACTTCCTTTTAACGTGAATAGGACAAATGGTGTGCTAATTTCGGCGTTTTGTTTCTCGTGCCTCAATGCAAGATGTGTTGCTATGCAATTTTCGTACTCATTTTGGTCAACCCCTTTGCCTTAGAATTTCGGACGTGTTAGTAGTATCTTGATGATAGGAATTATTTTGGCGGCATGCTTATTCTGTTGGAGTTTTAACACTGGCAACCATTCCATTCCCTTTTGCAATTTAACGTGTTGCATTCATTTCATGGATATGTGTAGGATGTTCCGTTGTGCGACAAATGTGCTCAAAGAGCTCAATTATTCTGCCATGGATGCCATGAAAGCTTTTGTGCAAGTTGTGACAAGAAGCATGATCATCTTAATGCGGGTCATAAAAAATCGTGGTGGAGTGTGGACAATGGCGTTCTTTGCCAAAATTGCACCTTAGCCAGGTATCCCTTCCACGTTGCACCTCCAAAATGCTTGAGTCAACTACCTCTTCTGCCCTTGAGCATTTATGATATGCCCTTTTGCCTTTTCTACTTTGTGATAAAGTGGCCTTTTTCGTGCACACAGTTTTCAAAATCGGGGTCAATGGGTTCCCGGCATGTTCATGCACACTATGTTTTGGGATTCGGGTGAGCGAGTTCCCCGCATGTGGGGAAGGGTTGTTTTCAACCGATTGCCCTTGTCATATGCAATACTATTTGTTACAAATTTCTTCGCTTGCTATTGTTATCTGCTTCCACAACATGTCCAGATGATCCCAGAAGTGCGTCTTTTTTTTGGTGCCAAATGCAGTCTCAAGAAAGGATCTACCAAATAGGTTCCGTCCTGCGACCTTCAGAAAGAGCACACAAAAAGCTTCACACCTATGGGGATCCAAAGATGCGCACAAAACCCGGTAGTACAGATGGAAGATCGGTTTCAATTTTTTGGGGGTTGTCTTGTCACTTGAATCTACACAATCTATTTGTGTGGTAAACAATCATGTATACCGTCAAAAAAAGTGCCTTTTTCATTATTTTTTTACCAAGATCAAGCTCCCTCCAATGGCTGTAACTCGATGCCACCGTGCGTTGGCGCATTTCGTGGTTTGTGGAACTTGGAGCATGATAACCGCAGTTGATCTTGATGGTCCTGCACACTGTGTTTTGGGATTCGGGTGAGTGAGTTCCCGGCATGTGGGGAAGGGTTGTTTTCAACCGATTGCCCTTGCATCATGCACCACTATTTGTTACAAATTTCTTCCCTTGCTATTGTTATCCGCTTCCGCAACATGTCCAGATGATCCCGCAAGTGCGTCTTGTTTTTGGTGCCAAATGCACTCTCAAGAAAAGACCTCCCAAAAAGGTTCCGTCTTACGACCTTCAGAAAGAGCACACCTATGGTGTCCCAAGCGCATAAAACCCGGTAGTACAAACGGAAGAGCCGTTTCAATTTTCTGGGGGCTGTCTTCTCACTTGATTAACCTGTTTGTGTGGCAAACAATCCTGTATACGGTCAAAAAAACTGCGGTTTTCATTATTTTTTTACCAAGTTCAAACTCCCTCCAATGGCTGCAACTCGATGCCACCGTGCGTCAGCGCATTTTGTGGTTTGTGAGCCCTGGAGGATGACAGCCGCAGCTGATCTTGACCTTGAGCCGGCTGAGCCACAACCGCGGCGCACGCACTTCTTGTCCAAAGAAGACCCACCTTCCGATGCTGTTGAAGATTATTGAAACCGAATGCTTCGCCAAACAGCGGTACTACATTGTTATTAACTAATTTAGGATGCAACGTGCATATTTTTATAAGTGCATTTACGTTTTGCATACATATTTCAAATCCGAATAATTTTTATTGTTGTTGTGTTCCAAAACGTGATGACTTCCAGTTTTGACCGTTTAACAAACAGAAGTTGCATTTGCTGTAGCCCGCAACCTCTATTTATGGATGTGTCTTCAATCCATTCCCAAACAGCCGTTTCAGGTGTCGTACATAGTGCCTGTTGGGACCTCGCAAGTTGTATTTGGGCCCCGCCCCACTGCTAGAATGTAGTAACCGTGCAAGGGGCAACCGTGTAGGGATATAAAGTTATTTTCAAAGGGGTTCGTGATATAGACAAAAAGCTGTGTCCAAGGCTCTGGGTGCTATACACATTTGTTGTCCCGTAGTGGGCAGCTAACGCATCCTCTGGTGGGTGGGAACACCGTACAAACAAAGATAGAAGCTGTGAATGATAAGAGACGAATTTGGCATCACGACTGTTGATATGCGAACCACTCCTCCCATTTGAGTTAGAACCCATATACATGGGGTATGAAAACAAGCCTGCATGCATGCATTGTGCACCCATTGGGGTTGAAAATCATTTGTGTGGGCTACAAAAACAACTCTACTTGCATGCATTGTGCACAACGCATGGTTGTTGAGTTGTTTCTGTGTTTTTGGGTGTACCATTAATGTCATATGTTGTAGGTTGCATATGTTCCCCTCAAAAAAATTGAGATGCAATATCGAATTATGCCAATGTATGTCCATGTGTTTTTCAGGGCCGTGTACTATTGCCAAAGGTGCAGCCACAGCTTCTTATGCGACATTTGCGATTACTTACAGCACAACAAGCCCAACCTTGTGGACCACTTTCGGATTAATTGTGCACCATTTGCAGCACAATTGTACATGGCTTCGGCGGCGCGGCTTCATGATCGGCACAGTGTGCAGAGTGATAAGATCCTACAACGTGCTGTTGTTGAGCCAAACAATTGCTTCGATATTGTGAGTGAAGGCAGTAGCAGCAGTAGCAGCAGTAGGAGCAACAATGATGGCGATCTGAATGGTACATGTTGCAAATTTCTTTCAACCACACTCATTGTGTTGTGTGTCTTTGTTTGCACATATTCCCCAGTGGCAAGCAGTTTTCAAAGAACGCTGTGGCTCTTCAAATGGATATTTGTTTGTCTAGTGTAATTGCATTTGCCTACACCACTCAATTGATTCATATTTGCCCACCCATCCCACAAAAACGCGTTTTTGCAAGGATTTGTGAGCAGCTTGAAATTTTTTTTTTCATTTTCATTTGAAGTTTGCTAGAGTTTATCTTTTACTGATTGCAGGAGCCGACCTTCACTCTCTGCGGCACATAGCAAAAGTGTGATTTTTTTGCAGAGGTTCCAATTAATCACATTCTCCGACACACAAGAGCACCTATGGGATACTCCACCACGGCAATAGTGTCGCATTAGAGCAATTTAGACAGATCGTCGTCACAACCGCCACATGACCCACCTGCTAATATGAACTAGCCCACGCTTGCTCCATGTCAACCAAAGCCTGGGGACTACGAGTCATGTGGTCAGGGATTCACGGTAGGCAATGGCCAGATTTCCCATGCATGTGCATATCTGATTTCAGAATATTTTTATATTTGGGTGATCACTAGTCAGTGATGGAGCACGTGCCTGAGTCTGTGTTGTGCTTGTGAGACCACAATCCAGGGAGGGAAATCCGCATTGCACCAACCCAACCCACATGCACACGATTTTGTATTTCCGCCAATCCAACCGAGATGCAGCCAGTTTAGTATCGTCAACTCCACCACAATAGTGGGCAGCAACATAAACATGCGGAAAGGCTCCAAAGTAGTCACTACACATGCCCAACGCTATGCTTAGCACTGCATCACCGGGGACATGCCATGAAGCAAAAACTTGAGCATGTTTCGGTGTGAGTCGAGGATGGACAAGCGGCTTGGAATGTGGACCACTGTTGACGCTCCTATTGAACGGTGAAAGTGTGACACATGGGGGGAAGTTGTGGAAGGCGTGCATAGTTCATCCAACTCGCCGATAGGCACGATGGAATCACTCTGTCATGAGCATCGCTGCGTCCTCGTGGAGGTGAAGAGTAAGGCAGTATGGATTCTTAATGTTTTGGTCAACGCAACGTGCCACTATGGATAGACACAAACGGTGGAAAAAAATTATGGCTTTATTCAAGGATAGGGCAGGGAAGGGCGGCGAATGGCGATCGGCCAGTGCACTCTCCCAGCCGCAGACGAGAACAACATAGCATGGCCACATACCAAACCCCACACGTGCCACGTGTGGGGAATGAAGCATAGTACGCACACCGAGGACACGAAGTGGGGTACGTGATGCACTCGCCACAAGGAGGACTGAGCGCGGGAATGGAAAGGCGGAAGTTTGTGTTGTGCCTCCGGCAGCTAATAGACCACGCACAAGGACATGTCACAGTCCAAAGGCTGCCGTTGGGGAGGGTTCCCCAACCGCCGGCTTGGGGATGACCGCTTTGATGCACATGGCCAACGACTGGGGCCGTTGCCCTCCTCTGTGTGGACCAAACACGGAGCAGTTATCAAGGGAAACTCCATGGGCTGTGTTGGCACAACCGACCAAGGGAAAGGAAAAGGAACTGGAGCGGGACACATGGGGCCACGAGGAAGATAAAGGCGGAGGGTGGTGAGAGGATGTCACCATGGAGTGTTGTTATTGTCGACAGCTAGCGGCGCTTCTTGGCCGATGGCCGTTTGCCGCCCTTCCCTTGGGCCCCTTTCCCTCCATTGGCGGTGATGCCCGTCGGCCTCTCACCACCTTCCTCGCCGTCCTTGCCCTATCCTTCATTCTTTGCTTCCCTTCCCTTGCCCTTGCCCCCCCCCTTTGCCCCCAAAGACCGTGGTGACCATTAGCCATGTGAATAAGGCACACCACATGAAACACGACACCACATGGTTGCGCATCCATGCCGTTTGGCATTATGGTGCCTGCCTACATGTCTTCATTTGCTTTTTGGGCACCAACGTGACTCTTAGTGTCCTGTCTAATGTCATGAGTACCCCATCCTCTGGCGATTGTGTAGCTTGGCTGCACGGGCTAGGAGCGGGGAGTGACAAAGTGTGCCCGTGGGGTAGGGCAAAATGGGCCTGCATGCCACCCCCAAAGTCCGAGTGGAATGGGGGCTAGCCACGGTGAGGGTACACCGAAGGGCGCACCGCCACCGGGGTCGGGACCGCAACGGACCCGCCGCCTCTTGTTCCATGAGAAGTTCCGGTGGCACACGCACCACGTCCGTGCCATCCAAGCGGACCGGATCCTCGCTGAGAAAAGGAGGAGAGGGTGGTTCTCCGACTACCCCGAGGCAGGAAGCAACATGTACTTATTGGCACCAGACCAGGTGTACAAAGTGCGAGTGCTAGCCTCAACGGTATGGGTGCCGGAGGTGAGACGTTGGGAGCCGGAGGTGTTCATCATCGGGGAGGGCATCAACTTCACAGTGGAGGACACAACCAGGTTGATGCAAAACTTGCACAGGGCAAACGTGATTGCCGAGCAAGTAGGCATCCGGCTGTACAAGGAGTAGAAGATGGAAGCCAAGTGAGAAGCCGACAAGCCCCACCCGCGGGTGACAAGAGGTCGTGGAAGCGCACGGTCCCACAGTTCCGACGGCGTCAAGGTGACGGGGTGCAAATAGATCAGCGCAGTGCCGAGCACAAAGGCGCGACCCGGAACGCACCATGGCATGGCCTAGGCCTTGAAGCAAGAGGGACTGAGACCGGGCGCCAAGCGACCCAGGAACCCAAGGGACGGGCAACCCGGCGCCGGGAGGAGAAAGAAGAACAATGAAAGCAAAAAGCCTGATGGAAAGGAGAGTCTCACACCATCAACATGGCTCTGCTGGGGAGGAGAAGATCCTCCAGCCACCGAGACTCACACTGGGGAGCCGCGGCCCCCAGTGATACAGCAACAAGGCACAACGATGTGGTCCGAGGTACGGCCGTGGACGGGCCTCTGGACCCATGCCCAATGGAGACGGCGCCGCAGTCTCCATTGGATGCGCCCCGGCTACCACAACGCGCAGCGAGCTTTCTCGCCGGCGGAGTAGGGGGCAAGGCCCCGGCTACCACAACGCGCAGCGAGCTTTCTCGCCGGCGGAGTAGGGGGCAAGGCCAAACAACAGGCAGGGGGAAGGCAACCCCCGCACTTTTTTAGCCAGGGTGGTGACCAACACCAACCACAACAAAACAATGAACTCTACACGTGCACCGAGTTCTTCTCGGGGGATCCAATGGGGCCTCAGCGAGATGCCCGATGTGGCAACGCAAGCCCACCGGGGGCCGCGCTCTCAAGGGAGTGACCACGGCAGTAAGTCCCAGCGTGCTGGCACTGAGAAGCGAGCAGGGGAGAGACTCCTTCCCTCGCGTAGCAACTCAACCAGAAAAGGGACGCACCACGTCGTCAAGCGCCCGGACCAAGCCGGGAGAAGGGGGCCAGCAAGGGGCCCTACGCACCTCCACCCAACACGGGACACCACCGTCAACCCAACAACAACTCGCTCCTATGTTGAGGTGGTCCGGGGAGTCGCGCAACGAAGTGGGCGGCCAGCGACGGTAAGAGGCCCACCCCACGTCACCCGCTACATCCTACTCCCCCGTGCACCCACGCATCCCCCACAACCCCCGTCCGCGCAGCAAAGGCATGAAGGAGAGGGTAGGGGGTTTGTGTTGCGCTCGCCAAAGGATGGACTGAGCGCGGGAACTTGGAGGAGAAAGGTTGTTATGTGCCCCCGTCGGGGAAACGACCCCGCAAGTGGCCATCCCAGGGCCCACCAGCCGCCGTTGGGGAGAGGTACCTCACCGCCGGCTTGGGATGGCCGCTTGGACGCACCTGGCCAACGGCGAAGGCATTTGCCTTCCTCTGCGTGGACTCGACGCAGAGAAGTGAAACAGGGCAAGTCCGGGGGCTCCGTTGGCACAACCGACCAAGGGAAAGGGAAGGGAAGGAGTGTGGTGAGGCCGATGGGCACGGTGGCCTACAGAGGGAAAGGCCAAGGGAAGGGAAAGGGGAGGGGAGAGGGAAGGTTAGGGCAAGGAGGAAGAGGAAGGTCAAAGGGTGGTGAGAAGCTGATGGGCACCACCGCCTATGGAGGGAAAGGGTCCAAGGAAAGGGCAGCGAATGGCGATCGGCCAGTAGGCGCCGCCAGCTGCAGACGAGATCATCACACCATGGCGTCATGCCAAAACCCCCAAAGTCATGAAGTTGGCGGTTGGGGCTTTGTTACGGTGGCTTCATGAACGGGCTCCCCAACTCTCTTGATGTGTTTCCGACAAGTGGAGGGACAGATCGCTGGTCGACAGTGGTAGCTTAGCGAGATTACGCCCTTGGTGTAGTGCTGCCACATTGTGTAGAATTGTTGTCACCGCATGACCATAGCTCAGAGGTGCGGACATGATACACTGACGTGCTTTTCTTTGTGCAGTCACGCGCTCACGTGCTCCCTGTTACCCTTCAGCTCACCGCGAAGCAACCCCAAGGAGTGACAAATGTAATGCATGTGGCATTCCCAAAGGAAAAGGGACATATCACGGGCTGAGAATGATAGCTTAGCGCCGACCCACATGACCATACCTTAGGTCTAGGGTTGTGATTAAGGAGTTGTGCACTGCATCCACTGCCTGCACATTGCTTTCCTATCACACCGGAAGGCTACTATGGACATGTACCACTAACAAGCTTTCTTTGTGCTGTCGCATGTTGACGTGGTGCCTTACCCCTTAGTGCACCAGGTAGCAATCATCGGGGCTACAATGGGCCGCATTTGCGGGCCATTGGCACATGGGGCTCTTGTGTATGGTACTCATTCCACTCCTCTAGCTTGCTTCCCTTTCCGCCATTCATTCATATTTTGTGTTGCAATCCGCGAAATTTATAGCTTCGGTGTAGACAACAAAATGGTGTCATTTACCACCGAGCAAGAACGGGTTTGGCTTGGTTTTTGAGGCCACACTCATTATTTTTCCCAGCATTACATAATCCACCAACAAGGCCAAACTAGGGACCAAGTGTGAGACACATTTGATGATGTGCCGCATAGATATTTGTGCCGTTCAAGCAATGTGTCGATTTACAAGCTCTTTGCTCACCGAACAAGTCCATTGGCCACGGAGCCATCCATTTCTCTCAGTCTCCATTTTCTTTACAACGTGTATGGTTGTTGTTGCATTGAAGCTGCCTTCCCTTTAAGGCACACGTCGTCTTTTTCCTAGGTGATCAATCATTTCCGAGATGTTCAAGCGAGTGCCTTAGCGGTGATTCCATCCAATTGGTGGATTGTCTCGCAAGTAACTCATCCACTGCTCACGACCAGAAGAAGTCACAGGAAGAACTCATAGACCATACTACAAGCAAGAGCCTCACACAAAAGAAACTTGCGCAGTGGCGGATTGCAAGGATCCCTCTACAAACTGAACCAAGTGCCATTGTACCCACACCACCCACACGCACACATTCTCTTCCAGGCCCCGCACCAATTCAAATTCTTGCCCGGCATGCCTTCTCATCGGCCTATGGCACAAGTGCCATCACTTTATGCGGTTTGCAACGTCCCACCAGCTTTCGTTCGTATCAAGAGCATGTGTGGGAAAAAGAGCGCTTGGAAGCCAAAAGGAAGCAACAAGAACGAAAGCATCACAACACACAACCACTAGCACAAAATGGCCAACGACCAGAGCAACATGTGCAAGAGGAGCGGCTTTGCCTTTCACAAGAGCTCTTGCAGCAACTACAATTGCAACTACAAGAGAAAGAAGCGGAAGAATTGCAACTACGGCTTCTTCATGTGCAACTACAAATTCAATTGAAGCAACAAGAGACGGAGCAACAACGATCACTCTTGTTCTCCCATTCACAACGATGCCGTCACATTGAAAGTGGTGTTGACCAACAGCCAGTACAACGACCTCCTAAACAACCACTACATGCTTTGCAACCGCCACCGCCAAAACGACAAAACAACAAAGTGATGTCACCGGTTGTAGCTCTACGGCGTGTGCAGCGCAAACCATCTCATCAAAGAACCTTTTTGCCGAAGCCCAGAAAGAATGGATGTTACCAACGCAAGCAAATCCGTGAACAAGACGGGTTGCACAAGCCTCAACCATCACGAGCAACACAACACCACCACCACCATTACTATCACCACCACCACTACCACCGTCAACACCACAAATTAGGCATCTTCCCACTTGCAAACCAATTTCAAGAGCAACATTGCCGGGACCCAAACCCATCGAGATCATACCCAATGAACAACTCTACGACACAAGGTTGTATACAAGCACGAAATGCTTCACATTACTCAGCACCGTCACATAACACACAATTTTGGCCGCGGCGGCAAGTGAAACGCAACCATGTGAAAAGGCCTCATCTTGATTTGCACGAACACCAGGAACTATCTCGGCAGCACCCACATCAAAAGGATCAGCATTTGCGGCAACAACAACAACAACAACTACTACGGCAAAATGCTAAGCATGATCTTGTATTTTTGAATGTGGTGCAAAAGGACGCACAACAGTCCGTGCAAAAGTGGACACAGCCACGCCCGCTGCTCACAGCAAATACAAGAGCCATGACCAAGCCTCTGCACACCACATCGGCAAATGTTCAGCACACCACATCGGCAAATGTTCATCAAATGCAGAAACAGATACCATGCAAAAAGCCACAGTCGAGACAACAATACTCCACTCAACAATTATGCAAGCAACCACAACATGATGAGCAAGAACATGGGCAGTTACGGTCTTGTGGCACATCTTTGCATGGCACCGGTGGTGCACCAACGGTGAAAGCTACCAAGGATGCTCTCCCTCGCCTTCCGTTTAGCTGGACAACATTGCCCAATGTCAAGCCTAGCAACAAACGCATACTTAGGGTGTAGTTGAGCCAGGATAGCAGGCCAAACTTGGCATTGTGTGGGAATGATGTGTGGTCATGCCTTGTGGCCGCGATAAGTAGTTTCCAAAGAGACGTGTGGTCCCCACTTGGGTTTCCTACATTCCCCAAAGTGGGGGTTCTTTTCCCCACGGGTACAAAGCACCCAATTTATGAAGGGTATCGTAAGCAACCACATTGGGGTTGAGCTTCAGTTGTGATTATTTTCGTTCTGTTGGCATCATCTGACTCTGCATGTATGCCATCTTGTTACAGCATGTGTATTTGGTATTTTCTTTTTTGACCGTTTGCACCGTCTCGGTGGATTGCCGCTTGCACGTTGGGGTGGAGTTTTATTTGTGGGTATTGTCATTGTGTCGGCGTCATCCGTGTGTCCATCTGTGTCATCTTGTGACACCAAGTGTATTCTGTCATTTTTTTATGACTCTTAGCATGATCTCGGCAGATTGCCATTTGATTCGTTTTGTAGCATCATGTGTCTTAGGAGGTCTTGCTGCACCAGCTATATTTTGTAATTACTTTGTGACCGTTCGTACTGTCTCGGGGTATAGGTGTTTGAAGGCGGTGGCTCCCATTGGCCTATGGCTATTGACCCTTAATTTTTCCGTTTACACTCTCCCCTTGCAAGTGTGGGTGCCAGGGGTGCTAGGCCTCTCATCCATGGTGTTTGGCACTCACTTATCCCCCTCTTTTGTTCAATTGCGCGAATGGAGCTCCTCCTAAATTTTCCCTGTTTTACATCGGGCACCCCATGCCATGGTGGGGTGCATGAGGACCACAGGCTCTCTTTTCCCTACTCTCTATCCTCCTTATGGCAAGAGCAGCATGTTTCATATTTGCTTCCTTGACCCATCTCCTCCTTGTGTCGTTCGTGTGTGCCATTTGTCCGCCCCTTTTTGTGGTGTTGTGGCAATGTGTTTGCTTGTGCCTCAGGTGGTGTGGCAAAAAAGGTGACATACCGGCGGACACACTGAGGAGCCATGGACCTTTTTTACACACCTCGGTTTTCGTGTGCGATGTCCGATGTGTGGCGAGGGCATGATGTTGGGCCCGAAGATGTGCACTCACGATTAAACAACCATAGACCTTTTTTTTTACCTTTTATTTTCATTCACATTGGCTGTTGTGTGTTGTGTGGCAAGCGCATGATGTTCCCTCCATGGTCCCACACCATCCTAGCCCCGTGTCCATAGTGCGTGTCCCGCCGGTGCACATCCCGGGGCCCAACAACCACCCTTGGAAAGGGTTGCTCCGCTACTAGAGTGGGGTATGTGCCTAGATGAGTTTGCTCACCCTCTTTTGCTTGAACCCCTGGTGGTACACTTGTTGCATAAGGGGACAAGCAAACAAGAGACACACCGCATGCATAAGGTCGTGCCAATCCTCTATGCGGACCCAATACAAAGTTGTGAAACCGGGACAGCCTAGTAGCTCCATTACCACAACCGAAGAAGGTATGGGACAGGGTTTGATGAGATACCACAACCAAAGAAGGGATGGGACAAGGTTTCATGGCGTCATGCCAAAACCACCTACCAAGGCCGCTTGGACGCACCTAGCCAACAGCAAAGGCAGTTGCCTTCCTCTGTGTGGAC